>JAUTWP010065189.1:0-12607 GCA_033042655.1 Cyathermia naticoides
TGTATTTCTCAGAAGACATTTTGGTGGTTATCAGCATCATATTCAGCATGGATTTGCACCATATCAGATTACTTTAAAGGTGAAAACAAATACAATTGTTTAATTACGGCAATATATGATGTCAAATATTACTATAAAAATAATTTTTAAAATAAAAATTTATTTCACAATAAAAAAGCAATAATATTCTCGATTTTGTCATTGGTGAAAAATATGCATATTTTCTCGGCTAAAGTCCACAATTTCCGTGAGTGATGTCATAGAAGCTGTTAGATTGTGAGCCGCCATTGTTTGTCATTACAAAAGTGTGCTTTCATCGGACAAGAAGGTCAATAAATACGATAGCCCAATGCCTGAGGCTAGTGGTTTTTGAAGTCAAGCTAGTGAAAAATGTCAAACCGGTATCCCGTTGACTAGTCGATTTTTTTTTACTATGAAAGTCAGTAACAGTGTGGAATTTTATTCTACCAAGTTGATTCCAATAAAATTTTTTTAAAAACATGTAAGCCCAAAGTAGCAATCGGGGACTAAAACACCGCTCGGGTTTAATGCGTGTATGCACAGTCTATATATTTAGCTTGATAATACCCCTCAATATGAAGGAGGTACTTACCTATAAAATAAAAAAATATATAATGATAATACATGCTAAATATGAATACTTTACATGCCCGCATTAATCACTGAGCAGTGTTTTAGTCTCCCGGTGGTATTTACATTTTTTTTGTTTTCCGTAATATATTGGTCTCTGGGAGATGAAAGGTGTTCTTTTTGTAATATATGTTATTCCTTCACGTCCTTTAATCTTGTTGAATTGATATGCTGAATATCATTGTTGATGACCATTAGTATGATCTTCTGAGTTGGTAATTAGCTTTTGTATTTATGTTCTCACTGGAGGTGGGTACAGAATGTTTTTGTTTTATATTAATTGTTGAATTTCAGCCCTTATTTTTGTCAACAAAAATCCTAACAATACCTAAAAATAGCCCTTATTTTTAAAGAATTTTGCCCTAATAAAATCCCTTATTTTTCACAAAATCTTGCTTGAAAACCCGTTATTAGAAAGAGTAGCCTATGTGGAGGCAACAGGTTTCCTCTGAAGAAATGTGTTAAAATGATCATACATTTGACGCCCAATAACTGATAAGATAAAAATCAATGTGCTCCAGTGGCATCGTTAAACAAAACAAACTTTACTTTTTTCTAACTCATTGACACTAGGTTTAAAACACTCATTCAACACACGTTTAAATGCATTGATGTGTACATGCTCATCTTTCCCTTTGTAAGGATGTCTCAGAACCGTTTGACAGACTTATATGTAGCTAGCTTTATGATGGGTTTCAATTTAGCATAGAAAGTGTGTAATTAAATAATAATTATGTCTGTTGATGTTTACTTGTCAGAGATATGGGAAGACCAAAGTGGGGATATGGATCTGTTTTACCTCGTCACGATCCGGACTTTGACAAATTTTATCTGGAGACCACCCACCACGCTGACTTCAAGCCACCATACCCTTACGTACCAAAATCGGTAAGTTTCAGTTTATTTATACATTGTACATGTTTTTCAAACCACCTAACTTCTTTTTTTTTACAAAATTTAACTATTTTTATAATAAATGTATTGTAAATTATATTTGTGAGAAAGAATTAATTTTCTGTGACTTACCAGTAAACATGATTTTGTTTACATATCGTCAACCCTAAAATAGTTTGTCATTAAATTATAAATAGAAATTAGTTGGGGTTTTTTTTATTACGTTTACTTAAATGTATACATGTATTATTATATTAAATGTTTTCACTGCAGCAAAACCAATCTTCGGTGAGTGATTTTGTACATGTTGCTTCCATAGGTAGTGTTAATTATTATCTAAACTACAATAGTCTGCACTTCTGACATTAACACTAGTCTGCACCTGTGAGATTAAATGTAAATAATACATTTGTTTGCACTACCCTGTCTAGTTCCTGTCCCGGATGTGGTGGATGGATAAAACCATAAACTGCACCCGCGAGAGGCATCTGCTATAACAGCCTGGCTCTGAACGAAGACGTTAAACAACTTGACCTGACATGACCTCTTTCTACATTAACAAAAGGGACTAGAAATGTATTTTCAGTTATTAACTGATGTGTCAAAACACATAAAATAAATCTTTTTTGGCTACATTGGTTATTCACTTATTGATCTGGAAATTTGCATGCTCAAAATCTACCAGGTAAGTATGATAATCGATAAAAATAAAACCCCAACTCGGAAGTCAGTTTTTGAAAAGTTTGCTTAAGCAAATTTTTATTTTTTTATACAAAAAAACCTTTGGTTTATCTGTACTTTGAACATATGTAATTTACAAAAAGTTCATGATTTTATATACACTTTCCATAATTATAATCCTTGAAAGGAATTTAAAAAGCCAAAAAAATATGTTTCTAGTAACAAGATAAATCTGAAAAGATAATCTGTCGTGATACTTCCCCATCTTCATGCACTGCACTGCAATGAAATGTATAAACATTAATACTTCCCCATCTTCATGCACTGCAATGAAATGTATAAACATTAATTACTTCCCTTTTCAACTTTTATAATCCTTTGATTTGATGGTTGCCTATTATATTGAATGTTTGATTCCATTTATGCAATATGAATTTAAAAAACCCAGACAGCTGAGCTGTGTACTCATGACAGCGTGCTTGAACCTTAGATGGAGGGTCCACAACTGGTTCATCAAAGGTCATAGTATGTGCTGTCCTGTTTGTGGGAAAGTACATAAAAAAGATCCCTTGCTGCTTATCGAAAAGAGTAGCCTATGTGGCAGCAGCAGGTTTTCTCTAAAAGAAATGTGTCAAAATGACCATAGCTGATGATAAGATAAAAAATCAATGGGCTCCAGTGGCATCATTAAACAAAACCTTTCTTTACTTGAGCAACATGCCTATGGGTCAGTTCAGTATTGGAGTTTGGTGTCAATGGTACATTGGTGAAAATTAATCAGTACATGTCAGTTATGAGATCATTCTACACAACGCTAGGAAGTGTATATCATGTGTTTCAGTCACGTATTGGTCGGTGGTGCGTCAACGGTGAAAGACGATGTGGATCAACAGATTAATCCAGAATGATGCGCATTGGACCTAGCTATTAGTGTACTTGCTGTGTTAATGATATTATAGATGGTTCACTCTGAAAGAGCTGACATAGCAAGTAATAAAAAGAGAATATCAAATGCTCTTCCATGTATTATACAAGTCCCGAGTGAAATAAGTTTCCTTTGTCACAAGCTTTAGAGAGTAATACATGGTAATACATGGAGCGAGTTTGATATTCTATTATCCCAGCCTGCATATGTTTATTTTGCTTTTCATAAACAGTTCCATGTGCCCATTATTAATTTCTTTCTTTTTCTGCGAACAACACCTGGAAAGCTAATGACGTTGTTAGCAACTGGAACAGTCAAAGTTTACAATTCAAGGGTTGTATTGTTTAGTGCCAGCACTTTCATTAGACAAAGTGAACTGATCTACTCTATGAAATTACCGGTTAGACCAATGTGTGATAATTCCCTAGGGAAATTGTGATTTATATTTCCCTAGGGAAATTATGATTTATATTTCTCTAGGGAAATTATGATTTATATTTCCCCGGTTCTGTGTGCCTGCAGGTGTAATAAACTGTTGTATGTTATTTCAGATGAGTCCTGAAGAACTGCCCGACCATACGAATGCCAACAAGAGATGCATCTCGCAGTTCACAGACTCGTCAGACTACCGCCGCCCTGGCTGGAACACGTGGCAGGATGAGAGCGGTGTATACACAAACACTCATTTCAAAAGACAAATCTATGAGCCTACGAAAACAATCCCCAACTGGGAAGTGTAGGTTAATATAGGCAGTGGCTCACAGTCAGTGGGTCACCCGGTATTGTCAAGCTTATACACGTGTTTACATACTTCTACCCGATATGCTTACACATTCTTGTCAAAGCCTTGATGAAGTTTATCCTGAGCAAATATGTGATCATGTTATACGTTTTTTTATCTCCATAAGTTTATTTGTACTGTGTTGTATCAATGTCTCCGTCCAGTATCAAGTTTGGTTTAAACATTCCCAGAAGTAATTTTAATATTTACATTTTAACACTTACACAATTTTTATAACATTTGTTTTACTGGGTTTTATTAAAACACGAAGTCGTAAGTTAAGTCATATTCTTACAGGTGTATTTTATACATAAATGTTATCTGATTTGTTTTATGATGAATTACTGTGATAAATAAAAATACTAATCCTTTCATTTTAGTTTCTTTGCTTTAGTCTTTTTTGTTGTTTTGTAGATTCACGGAGCCAAAAAGTGAAATGAAATAAAATGTTTCTTTTGATCTTTTTTTAATTTTTATCTGACATTGTAATTAAGTAATAGATACAAAACATAATAATTTATCTTGTCAAAACCAGAGTGCTGAAATCAGACTGATTTTTTAATACCGTATGCACTTTCCCACAGGCAGGACAGCACATGCCACAGCTTTTGATGAACCAGTTGTTGACCACTGGTTGGAACAGAAAATAGCCCACTGAGGATTGTCCAATGACTGACAGTTTCACAGGTCGACACGACCTCTTGATCTGTCTCTCACTTTGGTTTAAGATGAAAAAATCTGTGATCAGATGAATAAAATAAGTCCTAAGAATTAAAATAAATATCAAGTTTGATGCCCAACAGCCAATAAATAATGTAGTAGGGTGTTATTAAAGGCACGTGGTTGCAAAAATATGTGTTACATGCACACAACAAAAATTACTACAGTAGCAAAATAATTTACTTACAAACATCAATTGCACATGTTTAACAATTTCACTACACAGGTACACTGGGTGAAGAACATCCTAGGAAAGAATCTCCATAACATGGCTACATACCATTATTTAAATTTTTTGCAATATTATGCTGACAGTCAGAGAAAATGCAGTACTCATTTATTTGGCTAAAGTTTCTGTGGAGATGGGTGTTTGAAATATAGGTTAGAATGCATCTGGAGGGAAGGTCATGTCAAACCATACTTTGTACACATTGAAGCATGTTACTGAAATATAGGATAGAATGAATGGAAGGTCACATCAAACCGTACTTTGTACATGTGTTGAAGCATGTTATTGAAATATAGGGTAGAATGAATGTAACTGGATGGAAGGTCATGTCAAACCATAATTTGTACATGTGCTGAGGCATTATCGTTGGTGAGAAGAATTTTTTTTAATCTAAAATAAAAACAAACAAATTGTGGATGCTGTCAAATGTTTTATATAAGTTAATTATCTCTCCTTGGTTTTTGTTAGAGACCCCCCAATGGGAGCGTGCTGGATTGGTTCTGCTATAAAATGTTAATAAATTTACCTGCCTGTTAATTGTGTGAATAGGGTTCAATTAATTAGCATTTGTTTATTACAAATATATAATAATAGAGAAATATTCCACTTGTATTTATGATAAAGAAAGCCATTGATAATGGCACTGCCTGTTCGCCAATCCCATTCCTTTCAATACATGGAAATATACTACTCAAAAGAAGTTAAGTGTCAAAGAAATGTTTTTGATCATTTTTGTAAGTATATTTGTTTTTAAGCCAGAATGGGTTAGAATAACCCCCCCCTTTGTGTTGTCAGTTGCACTATAGACATCACGTTATTATGGGACATGTAATCATTGCACTTATCTTTAGAAATTGTTTACGCTAACCCAGATTGCCTTTTCATGGATTTGAAGCAAAAACTTAAGACTAAATTGACAAACTATCTCGAAACACCCATTGTAACAGCTCGTGCACCCTTTGCATGTTTTTTGCATGAGTTTAATTCCATGTATACCAATTTTAGTAATAAAGGGAATAAACATTTTCCTTTCATCATCAATTTAAATTTGAAGATGGTCCAACGACAACTCAGCTTGCAAGACCTGAGAAAAGCCATTGGTTGGCTACACGATGGAAAAATTCAGATAACTGGTTCACCATTATTGGTAGACTGGCATATATTTGGAACTAATGCTATTCAGAATCGACCCTTTTCTGGAAGACTCCAATCAACAACATGGTGTTTACCCTTAACTTCTTTTGAGTAGTATAAATAGCAGACGCCCATTTTGGGTCCCAGTTATGGCCTGTCATTTCTGAGCCAAGATATCTTTCTGATATTAATAAACAAAAATTGATCTTTCATACACTTTCCCAGACAGGACAGCACATACCACAGCCTTTCATAAATCAGCTGTAGAATACTGGTTGCAATGAAAAATGGCCCGAATGCAAATGGATGCACTGAGAAGTGTCATTTGACAACAAACCATACAATACTTTTCAACCATCCAGTTCTGTATATAAAAAAGTAAATACAAATTTGTCTAAAATTTTATTTCCGTTTTTATATTATGGTACACTTGGTAAGATGTGTTTGTATAAATGTATAAAACATGACTTGGTAAGATGTGTTTGTATAAATGTATAAAACATGGCCACACTTGTGGGTACACTTGGTAAGATGTGTTTGTATAAATGTATGGTACACTTGGTAAGATGTGTTTGTATAAATGTATGGTACACTTGGTAAGATGTGTTTGTATAAATGTATAAAACATGGCCACACTTGTGGCTAAAATTATATAAAGTTAAAACCTGTAGCACCTCTCTTACGACTAAATGTACACAAATATGAAAACAGGGGGAAGATTGGAAACAGTCGATTGTTGATCTATAGCAGTAAAAAAACTTATTAAAGTTTGTTTTATTTAACCATGTCACTAGAGCACATTGATTTTTATCTTATCAGCTATTCGACATCATACATATGGTTATTTTGACACATTTCTTCAGAGGAAACCTGACAACACATATGCTACTCTTTCCAATAAGCAGCAACGAGTCTTATTGCACATAAAACGGCCTTTGAAGAAAAAGTTGTAGATATAGCAGTATGAATTCTGTGTATAGGCTACACCGTAATGTGGAGTATACACAATATGTAAAGTATACGGAACACATAACCTTGATTTATTAATATGTATGAAGATGTCCTAATAAAATTTAATTTTGATTTTTTTTTTTAAACACCTTGGATTAATTTACGGGACTATGAAAGTTGATATTTAACCTCATATTTCTTTTACGAGGCACACATTCCAAATATCTTATTCAAATCAATTTTATTCAAAGACGTGATAGCGATGTTACAAAATGGTACAGTAATCAATGATCAACGTTTGAGATGGGGAAACACTTAAAGAGGAATTACTGTATTTATGGTAAACATTATTTAAGTTTAATTTCCGCTCTAGACAAACAACCATACTGTTTCCATGACAACAGGGAAACTAAAGTAACCGTCACCTGACAAATTAAAGATGAGATCATATACAATGTAATAAATTGATTGTAAGTTTGATTTTGTTTAATAGGCCTACTGCATCCTTACAGCAGGCAACATGAAATTGTGTAAATAGTAATAACATTCTCTATTTTGATAATTACTTAACAAAGTTAATACATGTTTGGCACATTCTGCACAAGCTGAATGAAATTTTATTAAAATTAAAACATTTAAAATCAGACAATAAAAGCACAAGCTAATGTGAAACATCTTACATAAAATCAACATCTCAAATATTTATTTTACATTTTAATTACATAAATGTCTAAATAAACTCAATTCTATCAACATCACATATTAGCACCAGAGATATGGTTGGTATTTAATCATTGGAAACATTTCAAGTAATAAATTTATCTCCCTGACTTATAAAAAAATGAGTTGCCTCCCTTAGCACCAAAAAATATGGTTTGTATCTAATCAATGAAAAAATATTTCCAGGTACAAATATGCAGAAATTTTTAGGAACTTTATATGACAAAATGTATTGAAAAAAATGTGCAATAAAAATCTGTCATATGCACTTCATTATAAAATTATTTGGCAATGGCTATAATCAAAGTGAATGACTGACAGACTAGAGTGGTTGCCATGATTGTTTTCTATGACATCACATCGTTCGGTCAAAAATGACACCCGCAAATCGAAAAACTCCATATGGTTGTCCCCTAATTGTAATTTGTATCATTATTCATACTTAGTAGCTGTAATTATATAATTTGGTAAACTTACTTAACAAAATTTAGTTACTTTCCCTCCATACAAATGTGAGTTATCTCCCCTATATAAAACTGGACAATTATGATAGCTAACAAAGAAGTAGACTTCTCTAATTTATCTTACACCTTTATTTAGGAAATGTGTGGAATCATTATTCAGATTCTGCAGCATTTGTTTGAGATTCCAGAAATATTTATTTTTAGACTCATCTTAAACAAGTTTCTCCAATGTGACCATCACCGTCAACAGTATGAATAAAGAAAACTGATAGTCACATAAAAATGATTGCAAATATCAATAATAATGGTTACCCTGAATTTATTTCCATGTTCTGAGAAACATGTATTAAAATAAATGACTAAAAACAGTATAAAATGTAAAGTAAAGAATTAAAAATAATCTTTAAAATGTCAGATTTCAGTATAAAACTATCTACATCCAAATTGCTGCAGGGTTAAAGACAAAACAATATTACAATAATCAAAAGATTAAATTATTTTCAATTTACCATTTAAAATTATAATTAAAAAAGTATACTCAAGTGCTGCCTAAAATAGTAATCCTGGTCAAACATTTTAAATTAGTTCATATGACTAGAATGAAGGCTATTTTTTTCATTTTTAAAAAGACAAACATTTAAAAAAATCTATCATTGCTGTCAGAAAAATATAGTGTAACCAACTTATTTTCTGAAAAACATCTCAACAAAATAAGATTTCTTACAAATTTAAAATTTGGTTTTTGTTTATTTTATTGCATATTTTGTCAGCAAAATAATTATACATTCAATTTTTTATTGTTGAAATGTGAAAATTTAGTCATCCTTTCTATTAATCTAAAATTAATAGGTTTTTTTCTGTTATTTATTGTTGAAAATGTTTTAATGTGAAAATTACTTAAATCATCCTTTCTAAAAAGAAGAAAGAAATCTTATTTTTCCTAGATTTAGTAAATTCTATGAGTAATACAATTTTTATTTAACAGCAATTTGTTTTGTATTTTTATAATTGAGAAATGTTTAACCCTGCAACACATTGTATTAACACAACAAGGTTTAACCCTGCAACACATTGTATTAACACAACAAGGTTTAACCCTGCAACACATTGTATTAACACAACAAGGGAAGGATAAAATGGTAAGCATTAATGCTGCATATTCACCATGGTTACGGAATTGAGCAAACCAATACGTCAGACTGGATATGAACACACGATTGTCAACTGGGATCTTGGATTTCAAACAAAGCTCTACGGTTTATAACAACATGCTGCTGCATACAGAGATGATCATACAGAGATGATCATACAGAGATGATCATACAGAGATGATCATACAGAGATGATCATACAGAGATGATCATACATAGAAATTTCTCATTCATTTCACCCAAAGCATGTTTTTTTTATCACGTAAATTGGATCAAACATATTTATCTTGGTGACATATACATACCAGCCTTTTTTTATCACGTAGTTGATTCATACATATTTGTCTTTAATACATTGGGTGGGTGACATATACATACATGCAATGTTTGAGTAATGGCTAGGTATCAGTAATATAGCTTCCCATAGGAAGATTAAATTTAGTTGTTTATATTTATATATATAATGAAGATATGACATGGAAAATAATTGTTAAAACAAAATCACTTTTTAGCAATGTTTTTTTAATTCATTTGATTTGATGGCACCGGTATACCATTTCATGATTAGTCTGTGTCATCAGAAAATATATATATATATTTCTAGTTATTTTGAGGCAATTCATAACACATATTTTCATGTAACACATTTAGAAAATA
This sequence comes from Cyathermia naticoides, assembly GCA_033042655.1. Classification (NCBI taxonomy): domain Eukaryota; kingdom Metazoa; phylum Mollusca; class Gastropoda; order Neomphalida; family Neomphalidae; genus Cyathermia; species Cyathermia naticoides. The sequence goes on from JAUTWP010065189.1 coordinate 9,959, forward strand.
TTGCTTGTACACTACCAGCAACTGTTTCAAGAGGTGAATTAAAATGAATATTACCAACATGAGAATATCTTACAGATGTAAACAGATACAAAGAAACCTGTAAAAACACATTAAAATTAAACATTTGGGACTTCAGTCATTTGATTTGAGCTGTTATAAAAGATAAAATAATGTAACCATGGTAACAGTATTATGCTGAGTTTAATTGACCGGGCAGGAGTCCATCTTGATATCACCGATTGCGTCACCTGACCCGACGTACTGGAGCTTGTTATCCAGGTAGAGATTGCGTATACAACCCAGATAGTTAGAGCCAGCAGATATTCCCTTCTTGGCAAAATCTGAAAAGAAAAACATAAATAAGTAGAAACCAAGTGTGAAGAATGGTGGACTAATGAAAATTTGTTTTTATAATTTAATTTTTTTTAAACTTAATAGTCCTACAGTTTTTAATAGTTTGTAGTCAACAGTAGGAAACAAGGGAAATTAATTTTGTAATAGTTTGTGTTACCTTTAAATAAAGATTATTATTATTATTTTCGTTCTTGGTGTCTTTGCAAAAGGCCGAGTGGTTTGCTGGTTATTTCTAAATGCTCTATAGTTCTGGTTAAATGCTGTATAGTTGTGGTTAAATGCTGTATAGTTCTGGTTAAATGCTCTATAGTTGTGGTTATTTCTATAGTTCTGGTTTTATTGTCAAATCTTTACCTGGGGCTCCACCAACATACAGCGGGTCGTTCGTGTCAGCAGCTGAAATACTCGGCTTGCCAATTCCCGTCTTCGCTGACTTCCCATCCACCATCAGACTTACCACTTCTTTAGTTTTAACAGCTGCCAGAAAAACAAAATATTTAATGATGATAAATAATAATTATAGCCCCGGTCAGACTTATTACTTCTTTAGTTTTAATAGCTGTCAAGAAAAACAAAACATTTAATAATGATAAATAATAATTATAGCCCTGGTCAGACTTATTACTTCTTTAGTTTTAACAGCTGCCAGAAAAACAAAATATTTAATGATGATAAATAATAATTATAGCCCTGGTCAGACTTATTACTTCTTTAGTTTTAACAGCTGCCAGAAAAACTAAATATTTAATGATGATAAATAATAATTATAGCCCCGGTCAGACTTATTACTTCTTTAGTTTTAACAGCCGTCAGAAAAACAAAAATTTAATATTAATAATTATAGCCCCGGTCAGACTTATTACTTCTTTAGTTTTAACAACTGTCAAGAAAAACAAAACATTTAATATTAATAATTATAGCCCCGGTCAGACTTATTACTTCTTTAGTTTTAACAGCTGTCAAGAAAAACAAAACATTTAATATTAATAATGACAAGTAATTATTATAGCCCCGGTCACTTCTTTAGTAGGAGCGAGATGTAGCTCAGTCGGTAGCATGCCCACCTCTGTTTAACAATGCCACTGGAGCACAGCTATAGGACATCATTCATATGGTAATTTTGACACATTTCTGTAAGTGAGGAAACCCACTGCCACCACATAGGCTAGTCTTTCTGACAAGCAGCAAGAGATCTTTTATATGCACTTTCCCATAGACAGGACTGATGAAGCAGTTGTGGAGCACTGGCTGGAATGGAAAATAGCCCAATCAGCAACTGGGTCCACTCAGAAGGATTGATCCGAAGACCAACAGCTTCAAAAATCCCTGATAATTGTTAAACTCACCTTCTATCGTGTGCCACTGTCCGTCACACAGAGCCGTCTCCACTGCTGGTTCATACATGCTCTGAATTGCACCGCCACCATTGTCAACCACAAACAGAACCTGCAAACAATTTAATATTAACCTTACAGAGCACGGTTACAATGTTTTATTTTTAGGTAGATATTTCTTAAACTGGAAAGTTACGTTCTTACATCACACAGGTTGAAATGAATGTAAACTATTGTGTTATTACCAAATTAGTCATTTCCCAGACGGAATAGTATAAAAAAATCTTTCAATATTCTGTCATGACCAGTTGCATTATAAAACAGAACAGCGAAATTCACATATGACTATTCCGTCTTCGAATTCCCAACAACAACAATATTCTGGCTCAATAAAACCACTGAGTATTTGGTTTGTACATATGAACAAGTTTGTTCACAAGTACTGGTAGGTTAATGGGACAGTTTATTCTCAGACAGAATAAAAATTTCGACCTCCGTCATCAAGGGTTTTCAAGTATGCTCCTGCTGAGCACAGCATACGACTTGGATGGAAAGAGTCACATTTTTTACATTCCCAAACGGTAGTAAAAAAAATCTTTCAGTATTCCAGCATGAAGAGTAATAATAAGCAACAAGGTTTTTTTATATGCCACTCTATCTACCTGAACAAAAACTTATAATTCTATCACAGTTTATTGCTTAATGACTCACTTTTCCCTCCATCATCTGAAGAACGAGGTAGTCTCCCTTGGGTGAGTGGACAGCAAGCAGAACTCCAGAAGTACCGCGAGGTCGGACATCCATCTTGATTTCCAAGTCCAAACCAACCTTGAACTTGTCATCTGAAACAAATCACAAACCAACCTTGAACTTATCATCTGAAACAAATCACAAACCAACCTTGAACTTGTCATCTAAAACAAATCACAAACCACCCTTGAACTTGTCATCTACAACACCT
>JAUTWP010065300.1:0-12602 GCA_033042655.1 Cyathermia naticoides
TTAAAACTGTAGTTTTGCTTGTATTTTTCAGTAGTAAAAGACAATAAACTATAGAAAACAGACACTCCACCTTTAAATGCATATTACAGTGAACTTTTTGTCTAAAAAATTATATATACAGTAATACTGTAATGCTTAGGATTATTGATCACACTGTCAAGAATTTAGATTTTGTATATTTGAACTTCTTTGGGTTGATACCATAAGCTTTTAGTCTAACATCTGAAATTTCAAATGGTTTTGGCTTTTTCTTCTTCTTTTTCTTCTTCCTTTTCTTATTCACAGAAGTGTTACTTTTTTCAGTCAAGTCACTTGCAGTTTCAACTTTCTCCATTGTTTCAGTTTTCAGTCGTTTTTCTTTTGGACTACTTTCTGCATCAACGCTTTCTTTGTTTGTTTCTGAATTATTAACACTTCGTTTTCTTTTTTTCACTTCATGAGAATTCTGATTGGCATTAATCTGTTTCTGTTTGAACAAAGTGTTTGTAGATTCTTGCTGGTTAGTTTTCACATCTGTGTCATCCTTTCTCTTTTTCTTAACTCTCAACTCATCTGTAGTGGCTTCAGTTAATTTTGTTTTATTTTTCACTTTAAACAGTATGTCATCTTCACAGTTTTCAGAAAGGTTTGTAGAGTTTTTATTCTTCTTGTCCTTTTTTAGTTTTTTCAGTCTGTTATTTATTATTTCTTCCCCATCGGCACTTGTACCTGGCTTTGGCTCGCTAAAAAAACAAAATAAAGATATTTTTTTTAAAGAATTATAAGTTTCATAACAATAAATTTATTTAACAGAAATGTCTTCTGCAAATTGCATGTTTACTTGGTAGAATTCATAAATGTCATACATTGCAAGGATATTTACAAATTAGGGTTGCATTATCTACTGTAATACTAATACAAATGTCATGTTGATATAGTTAATTACAATAACATAAGTACATTATTACTGTGTTTAATTCCCATTTGTAGCACCCGGACACAATGCAAAACACAAAAGAAGCATGCTAAATAGACAATGTTTTGTAATAAGTGAAAAATCTTCGTATCAAACTGTCAACCCGTCTGGCTTCTAGGAAAGATTCTGCTCGATGAGACATCAAAGTGCTCTACCACCGAGCAAATTCACCAGTGGCCATGTCATGTTCAAATGGGAACTACTAGCCGAAGTGTTCTGATTACAGCAATTAGAACACTTCAGTCGGAATCACTTGTAACATCCCGGCTGCCAACGTGATAGAGACATCCAAAATATTATTACATTAACAGTTGTTAATATTATCACTTTATCTTGCCTGTCACTCCCAGGGTTATTATAGAAGGAAATCTGTGTTTCTTGCAGTGAAATAACTGTTGTAATCAAAACGTGTCACGTGACTTTTCGTCTGCTAAAAAACTCACAATGGGATTTTACTATTTTAAGGGCATCATTTCATGTTAGTTTTCATGATAATGGGGTGCACTATAAATAGGAACAATACGATATGCCTTCTAACACAATGGAATGACTTATAAATATTAAATGTTAGTATACCATGAGTTTTTCCTACCATTTTTGTTATCAAGATTATCAAATGTATCAAAGTTAACTGCAGTTATGATATGACTTTCTAAACATTGAATGCACGCACACACAAATTATCTAGATTTATTCAAATCAAACCTTTTCTCTCGTAAACTAGGAAGAATATTTATCTTCTTCGTAATATTTTGTGCTTTCTTTTGGTAAGTCTTTATATCCCTTAATTCTTCATCTTCAGTTCTGTAAGTTCAAACAACATATATTTCTCAATAATTAGAATCACTAACCATAACGAAACATCACACGTGTTTATATAGTATTCCATGTTACTAAAAGTAATAAAATATACAAATATTTGTATAAGAAGTTATGGCAAATTACAGTACATGTACAAGATATTAAATACACTAATGTTAAAAATAAATATGCTTATATTATGCTCTAGTAAAAGATGTTATATATAATAGAAAATGAAAAGGAGAGATTGTAACTTTAAAATTAATTTGGGATTACTCAATTTAGGTCAGACAGATTTTATGATGAGGTAGATGCTGGTTAAATATGTTTCAATAATATTAATAAACCAGCCAAAAATTATAGTTAGCTGTAACTACTGCCACAGATCAAAAATAGGACAACAATAGTGGACAAAATATGCTGGTTTAGACAGAGTTCCCGGTATAGACAGATTTTATCCAGAGTTATAGTACTTGGACTGGACTTGGAAATCGTGCTGGTTTACACAGAAATCTGTATTAGACAAATGCTGGTTTAGACAGAGTGCTGGTACAGACAGATTTTATTCAATGTTACAGACCTGGACTTGACTGAAATAATGCTGGTTTTAACAGAAATCCAGATTAGATAAATACTTGTTTAGACAGAGTCCACTGTATTTACATGTAAGACTGGTCACAAAATCTCACCTGTACTGACTCATCTTTTTCACCGAGACCCAAGCATTGAGCTCACGGTCAGGACACTTCAAAATCTAAAAAATAAATTCACTAATTATTAAAATCTGACAGTGGAATCAGATACAATGTTGCATGATGTATACTATTCAAATTTAAAATGGAAACACCAATAAATAGCCTGTTAACATAACAATGCTGAATGTTACAAAAAACAAACATTTTAACTAGTGTAAACATCTTTGGTTGATTTTTTAGTTATTGTAAATTACAGAAATAACATACAGTGGACTCTGTCTAAACCAGCATCTGTCTAATCCAGATTTCTGTGTAAACCAGCATGATTTCAAAGTCCCATCCAGCCACTTAACATTGAATAACATCTTTCTAAACCGGCACTCTGTCTAAACCAGCATATTTTGTTGTTCCCAACTGGATCTGGTTTAGACAGAGTACACTGTATATATTTTAATGTGATTAAATGCTGATTTTTTATTATTATAAGTTACAGAGGGAGCATGAATATTTTAACGATATGATTAATTTTTTTTTTAAATTTTAAGTTACAGAGGGAAGATGAATATTTTACTGATATGATTAGTGCTAATTTTTTGTTTTATTGTAAGGGCTGGGTTTTTAGTTATTGTAAATAACAGAGGTAACATGAATATTAAACAATATTCTTAAGACATATCATAACATCATACAAAAAGGAAAACAGATGGATAGTGGGAACTAATCATCCTGTATTTATGACATAGGACAACCACATCAGAGCACCAATCTGCAGTTTGGGCTATTTTCCGTTCCAATGAGTGATCCACAGCTGGTTCATCAAAGGCTGTGGTATGTAATGTCCTGTCTGTGTGAAAGTGCATATAAAAGATCCTTTGCTGCTAATCGAAAAGAGTAGACTGGCGGCAGCTGGTTTTCTCTGAAGAAATGTGTCAAAATTACCATATGTATGACGTCCAATAGCCAATGATATAAAATCAATGTGCTCCAGTGGTGTCATTAAATAAAACAGACTACTTTTTAACTTTAGTACAGCCATAATAAACCTACTTCTCCCACTGATAGACCGAAGTCATTAGACACAGCTTTCCTGTACTTGAAGCGGCATGGAAGATCACCTATGATGTCCTCATAATCCAGTTTGTAGTATTCATCAAAATACTCTTCAAACGTTTTATCATCTACAATAGATTTAATATATCATCATAAAAAACCCATCTGAATCATTAAAACAAATGGATGCTTTCTGAGTAAACATGCTTTCAAAAGTACATCACAAAACAAAATTAGTTTTAAAAATTCCATTGTAAATGTTTGTTGAACAAAACTTTTGTTAGTTTGTCACTAGTAAATAAAAGAAATTTGACTAAGATACCATGATTTTTGCAAGGCAAAATGTAATGCAAAATCAGATGTGTACAATGTTCTATTTTTCTTTGTATCAATATGCATAAACACATACTATGAGTTATTCCTAAAGCTAAGTTATACTTAAATTCCCATAAAGGATTAAATTATTTTTAAAACACTAATTACAAAATATATGCATTAAAAAAAATCATGAAATAAACAATAAATGTATGTTTTAATCAATCTGATGCCAGAAACATTATGAAACCTCTGACTGATTAAAACGTACATTTATTCTTTCTTTCATGATTTTTATAAGATTTGATGCCAGAAACATTATGAATCCTCTGACTGATTAAAACGTGCATTTATTATTTCTTTCACAATTTTTATAAGATTTGATGCCAGAAACATTATGAATCCTCTGACTGATTAAAACGTGCATTTATTATTTCTTTCACGATTTTTATAAGATTTGATGCCAGAAACATTATGAATCCTCTGACTGATTAAAACGTACATTTATTCTTTCTTTCATGATTTTTATAAGATTTGATGCCAGAGACATTATGAATCCTCTAACGACGAACCTCAGTGTAAAACAACTCTATCCTGCATAATAACATCTGCTTACTTGGATCAAAAACTGGTTTCTTCTTCACCAATGCCTGGTAGAACTTTGAGTGCTTTCTTTTTTTACCTGGTCGTAAATCTTGATTTGGATTATAGTCGGCATCCATCTGTAAATAATTAAAAATGCCTCAAGAACTAATATTTAGTTTGTAATATTTTCTAAATGTCAAAATACATGTTCTATATAACTGCATAGGATGTTATAAGAAACAATTGTTTAATGTCCGTATGTATTAGGGCTTTCAAATTAAGGTGGAGGCCGGTGGGATCTCTGGCTACTGGGGCCTCCTGCACCGGCTACTTTTCACTCAACAGCCAAAAATATTAACATGCATGTTTTTGTGACAGTATTTACATGATGCCAAAACATTATGGTGCCTGCTACTTTAACCTAATCCCCTTCTAAAACCAAGTTTGACATTTTTAATGTGTGATAAAAATGTGTTAATAAATAAATATTCGTATCCAGGTTACAAACACAATTGATACCTGGTTTAAAAAATATTCTGTTTTTGTTTTATTTTAAGGCTGTTTTCTTACACATAATTGAATAGGTCATCATCTGCTATCAACTGTTTAAATAATTTATCCCATTATGAAATCAACTTTACTTCTAACAACTGATTACACTTATTAGGTTAAATAATAAAATGTTAACAAGATAAAATTTCAACATTACATTAAACATACTGATACATGTACTTGGTTGCTTTTAGGCCAATTCAAATAAAATCAGTTCATTTGAAACCAGAATTGTGTTATTGTGAAAATTAAAGTTTGTTTTTCTTAACAATTTCATTAAAGTCAGCTATTCGATGTTAAGACATATATGGTCATTTTGACAATTTCAAGGAAAACCTAGTGGATATTTTCATTAGTAGCAAGAGATCTTTTATATGCATCATCCCACAGATAGGATAACACACTGTGGCATTCGTCCAAATGTGAAAAAAACAAGTAAAGTTGTTTAATGCCATTAGAGCACATTGATTTTTGTTATCATCGGTTATTGGAAGTAAAAAATATGGTCATTCTGACACATTTCTTAAGATGAAACCTGCTGCCGCCACAGGCTACTCCTGATAAACAGCAATGATTATTTTATATTCACTTTCCCAGACAGGGCAGTACATACAACAGCTGTTGATGAACCAGTTGTAGCTCACTGGTTGGGACGGAAAATAGACAAAAGACCTGATTTGAACGAATATTTTACAATAATCTGAATAATAAATATAAGTTAAAACTCAAATAAACTGTCAAGCCACTTGAATGTGTAAAAGATTTCAAAAATGGTATTTTATAATAACCCATTTATATTCATTAAATGAAATTTTATATTTTAATGTATCACCATATATATTTTTGTTTTAGTATGGTCTAACCAGTTGCAATAGAAAATATCTGACACTTATAAATTAACTATATAATCTGATTTTTGTTTGATTATTGATTTGTTTGTACTGGTTTCCAAACAACCATGTGTAAAGCAAGTCTCAACTGTGAGAAATTGATCATCACATGTATAATATTAGTTAGACCATTATATTTTATTACTTAGTTTATTTGTGGGGGTTTTTAAAATAAAATTTGTCAATCAAATTTATTTTTAAATTCTAATTTACAGTGGCCTCTGTCTAAATCAAACCCCCACTAAACCGGAATCCTGTCAAAATTGGATAAACAATTTGGTCCCAATGTGTCCATTTAGTGTAAATCTAACCATCTGAAAACAGACATTTTAAATAGTCCTGTGGGTATCCCGATTTATAGGGGTTTTATTGTATTTAAATATTTTATTGTGAATATTTTCAAAATGGTCAGTACGAAACATTGAGAAAAAAGTGCATTCATTGTAAATGATGATGCTGGACTTTCATGGTATGTAAAAGTAAAGATTTGACATAATAAATCTGCTATTAGGTTTAGATGGCAACATATGGTCATTCTGACACATTTCTTCAGAGGAAACCCACTGCCATAAGCAGCAAAATATGTTTATATGCACTTTCCCACAGGACAGCATATACCACAGACATTGATTAACCAGTTGTGGAAAATAGTCCAAACTGCAAATGCATCAACAGAGAAGGATCGATCAAATGATTGACCGGTTCAAAGGCAGACATGCTACCAAACGAACAATGTAAGTCTCTTTTATAATAAGGATTACATGTCTATTCTTATGGAAAGTTAAAGTTTGTATTTTATTTAACGAAGTCACTGGAGCACATTGATTTTTTATCTTATCATCGGCTATTGGAAATCATTCATATGGTCATTTTGACACACTTTTTTGAAGAAAAACCAGCTGCTGCCACATAGGCTACTCTTTTCGATAAGCAGCAAGGGAACTTTTATATGCACTTTCCCACAGACATGACAGCACATACCACAGCCTTTGATGAACCAGTTGTGGACCACTGGTTGGAACGGAATATATCCCAACCTACAGCTGGGTTCAATGAGAAGGATCGATCAGATGACCGATTGCTTCAAAGGTGGACACGCTACAGACTGTGCTACATCCTGCTCTATTATGTTTATGCAATGTTGTGAGGTAAAAAATAATGTCTCAAAACCAGTTTATTTTTTATTTCACTTTCAAGGTTCTCAGAGTGGGTGGATCATTAAAATGTTTTACATATATAATCGATTTACAAAACACAAATACGACAAGAATGCGGAAGACATTGCAAGTACATTGACGGAGTATGTAGAAAAACAGAAAAATAACCGTAAAAATTGTTTTAAAACTTCTGAAATTATACAAATTAGAACCATTAGCAGTTCGTTATTTTATTCCCCTGAGGAAGTTAAAAAAATTTAAACGAAGCCTTGAGTTTTTAAGATAATTCACAAGACAATTTTAACGTATCTCTAATTTTCCAAGTTTACCACCATGTATGGGGGACCCAGGTTACCCTGCATGAATGCATTCAACTATTCTTGGTTGGACTTTCTTGTAGAAATGTAAATTCTCTTTTAACACATTTGGAAAGTCCTACACTATGACGCCTACTAAATGTCCTGAGTGAAGAAATATTTTGGTTCATCAAGATGCCAACATCAAATTACAATTACAGTGCACTCTGTCCAAACCGGCATCTGTCTAATCCAGGATTCAGTTTTCAGTCTCAAATTGACTTATAACACTAGAAAAACAGTCTAATCCAGCACTCTGTATAAACCAGCATATTTTTCTGGTCCCATAAGGATCCGGTTTAGACAGAGTCCACTGTATAGTCATCAACAAAGAGTCATCAGATTTGGATGGGTTTTTTTCAGAAGGTTCAGCAAGAAAAAATATTCAGTGGAAATCATGATACTTGACTTTAACAGAACATTTTAGAGTGCTCTGCCATGTTTTATTAATACTGGTAAATTCATTCAAGAGAAATAGCTCAGCACGTGAAAGGCTTCAAAGTTCATGGTGGCCATTAAAGCAGTTGCTAGTCCTGTCTTGCACCTTTATTCACTGTGATGCCTCAAGAATTTCATTTAATTCAAAACTAATAATGAGCCTGATCCGATACAGATTGCAACTTCTTTTTAAGGGATGCAATGACCATTCCTGGAGTAGTAGCTGGTAGTGGCTTGCATTGCAGGGGCTGTATGCATGACGAGCGTTTAATGCATTTAACCGCGTTTATCTGCTAAACAGCGGATATTTTGTATGCAAGGTATAGGTAGTTATTGTGGTTAGAGTATCAGGCACACTTGTACTTGGAAGAACTTTGTTTTATGCTTCCATCTTTGCTGTTTGGCATTCAGCATTTAGGTTTTGCTAGCGTGCCCGACTTTGAAGTGGTCGTTGGATCGATCCTTCTCAGTAGACCTATCTGCAGTTTGGTCTATTTTCGATTCAAACCAGTGCTCCACAACGGGTTCATCAAAGGCTGTGGTATGTGTTGTCCTGTCTGTGGTAAAGTACATATAAAAGATCCTTGCTGCTTATCGAAAAGAGTACCCTATGTAGCGGCAGTTAGTTTCCTCTAAAAATGTATCAAAAGGACCATATGAATGACGTCCAATAACTGATAAGATAAAAATCAATGTGTTCCAGTGGCTTCATTTTTAGGTTTTGCTGGTTTTTCCTCCCAGATAAATTATGATGCCTCAGTAACGTAGTCAGTTTGCATAACCCATTATAACATGGTATATGTAACGGTAATTAATTGCATGAATGAAAAATGAGTTACATTAAACAAAGAGGTTGACGAGTGACGTAAATAAAGTAACATTACATGATGACCATATTAAAAAACAAAATGAAGTTTCTCATTTTATGGACAAACAATGCCCTTCAAAACATACTGTAATAATTTAAATTTAAAGTTACTAAAAACATATTTTTTCGGTTGTTTTAATTCCTTTCAAGGATTATAATTATTGAAAGTGTATATAAAATCATGAACTTTCTACAAATTACGTAAGTTCAAAGTACAGATAAAACGTTTTTCTTAATAAAAAAAATTCTTTGACAATATTCGTCTAAAGCAGGTACTCATGCGTTAACCAAAATTGGTTCGCCAGTATGTAAATTCATCATGGCTGCCATGACCTGTATTGTTTTCGGCTCTTGGCGGATTAGCGGAAAATGGCAAACTTTTCAAAAACTGACTTCGAGGGGTTTTTGTTTCTCGATTATCGTAATTACATTTTGAGCACGAACATTTCCAGATTATTAAGTGAATAACATATGTAGGCAACAAAGATTTATTTTATGTGTTTTGACAAATCAGATAACAACTGAAAATATGTTTAATGATAATATACATATATATAAAACTGAATCAATCGAAAACAAGATGGTCTCAACCAACAACAATGTAATACTAACATGCTTCATTAAACACAATGTAATATAAATAAACTTTTAATGCAAACTCCTGTATCTAGGATGTCAAGTTTAAATGCCTGTAGGCCCAACATTGACAGGTTAGTTCGTGCAGATTCAAAGCAATACCACTTTGCATTGAATATACTTTCCATTTCGATATCAACACAATTTTAAGTTAACTGCATGTGCCACTCATAATAATACAGTACAGGGCTTGAAATGTGTTGGTAAAGCAGGGGTTCTAGAATAAAACATTTTATTCACTGGACACATGCATGGACAGTGATTATTTAGTGGCCAGTGTTGGTAAAGCAGGGCTTCTAGAATAAAACATTTTATTCACTGGCCACATGCATGGACAGTGATTATTTAGTGGCCCGAGTCCAAAAAAACTGGCCCCGGACCACCGTATTCTAGAAACCCTGGGTAAAGGCACATTTGATATAATTTTTTAATAAGAAATAAATACAAACAAAATGGGCTTAAGGTTCGCCTTGGTTTTATTTCTGAAATTTGACACCTATAGCTTTGATTGGGAATTTTATCATAATTTTAATAAAATTGGAAATTGTAATTTTTAAAAATAGTTTTTGAATAACAAACACCATTGTGAATTTGTTTTTTATCACATTCAGTCATGTGACATTTAAAAACATATCTCGATTCTGATAATGATTTCACTACAATAAAAACATTTCTGTCTATAATTATCACACATTTCTGTCCATAAAAAGTATAATTATAACTATGTGTCAACTTTAGATAAGATAACATAAAGTTAATTTAATATATTAACAACTATTATAATACTATTTTGTATATCACTGCATGTAATGACGTTAACAGCCGTGAAGTTTCAAGGGATTCCAAGTGAATCTTTTCGAACTTCCGAAAGAATCTTTTTGAACTACCGACTGAAGCGTGTCGATTGTTTGCCAGTATTTCCCAATCTTTACTGACAGTGGCAGGTATGATGAAAGGGTTAATCAAAAATGAAATGTGTTAATTATAATTTAATTAGTAGTGACAGAAAGCAGCAATGAACAAGGACAATGAAATATTGTACTCTTGTGTCATCTAGGAAAAAAATGTCACAAAAATTATATTTTTAGGAGACTAATCACATTTACCCAAACAGAACTTTGATTGCATTTGGCGACTGGCCATTTTGATGTCTTTCTAATGGGAATGGGTAAACGTGCATCTTTTTAGCTAAAAGATTTGTTATGCTCAATGAATTTACTGAATCACCACATTTTTGCATCCAAAATATCAGGCAGACCTTTGTTTTTGAAAAACACAGGAGTGTTAAAAATCCCACTCATCAAAATGCTTATGAATGGAATGGGGGTGAAATTACCTAAGTTGAAATGTTTTTTTTCTGCACCGTCAAATTTACGTGACGGGTTCTCGGATGTCATAGCGATCACTCTCGTCAAAAATGAAGGTCTCATCAGGGGTCGAAATATACAATATTCTGTTATTTCCCAAATGGAATAGTAAAAAAAATCTTTGAGTATTCTATCATGAATAGTTGTCATATATAAAACAGTGAAATTCACATAATTATCACCATTCCGTCTTCACATTTCTGACCACAAAAATATTCTAGCTCGTCAAAACCAGAACAATTTGGACTAGGGCTTACATATGAACAAGCTTGTTTCAGTACAATTAATAGGATAGTATATTCTCAGATGGAATAGTGCTTTCTGAAATGTACTATTCCTTTGGGATAGTTGTAAAATAAATCGACCCCTGAATATAGTTTTAAATTTAATGATTTCAAGCATATTCACCCACATAACACATCTAACAAGTGTGAAAAACAACACATGTAAAAATAAAAGTTTATTTTGATTTAAGTTTCACACCTCATACAGCATGTGCAACACCAGGGTTTCATGTGCAGAATTTCTTTCAGGGTAGGGTGGGTTGGATTTTTTTTATATGTAACAGTACAAACACTGTTGAGAGATACTGCATACTTAGTGATAATTTTATGATTGAGACGGTTTCATTGATATACATGTGTCATTGACACTGAGTCATGGCCGCAGGAAAATGAAAACGAACTTTTTAACAAATGTTATAAAATATTTAATCTGACATTTTATTTTAGGATACACAATTTTACCCTCTGGAAAAATCCCTGAATTTGGCTGAAGACTTTAATAAAACAATAAGAAGTAAAATTGTGACAAGTATTAATCTAGCTCTAAAATTCAGGGTACCTTTTCATAAAAATTGAAATAGGAACTGGAATTTTTTTTCACATGCTTACATAACTAAATAAGTTTTCAAGCATTCCCCTCCTGTGTACGATGTCCAACACTGCCGGACACCCTACCCAGGATGGGAAATTTGAAATTGGGAAAAAATTATTCTTAAAAGTTTAATATTGAGAAACTTTTCTAATGAATTTTGGGAATTTGGTGTTATATGAAAGAATTTTTAAAGGGGAATGGGGTCTGTAACTGGTCCCATATTATACAATAGATTAACCCATAGTATAAAATAGCACATCTTTGCATTTAGACTAAGCCAGACACCCATGGAACCAAGTAAAATGTCCAGTTTTCAGAGGTTTGGGTTTTTTAAGAGGTTAGAATCACACTTTAGAAATGGACACATTGGGACTGAATTTTTTGTTTGTGGAGTTTAGGATTTCATGGTACCGGGTATGCAATTTTTCACGCACCTGCATTTTTCTGTAAATATTGTATTTGTTGGGGCAGGAGAATTTATAGCAGAGACATTTTCATGGTCATCTGCTTTTAGAAGAAGAAAAAAATTGTTTGGTACCTAGAACACCTGCATAAATGCCTGACAAGGTACAACATTAACACTGACAGTATTGAGTGGTGTCTTACAGTGGACAGTCTAAACTGGACAACCAAGGGACCAAGTAAAATGTCAGTTTTTTCAGGGGTTAGATTTACAGTACTGTACAAGCAAATATGTTCGCTGCTAAAATAATTCGCAATTGGGCTTTCATTTTACATTTTCGCGAGGAATTGTTTTCGTGGCTGTCCCCAATAATAAAATCAAAATTCTCAATCTTATTGACTTGAGTTCCCATCAGTGGAAAACATGACATTGCTCGCTCAAGTTTTAGTCACATAAGTGTAACTGTATTTCGCTCAAACGCCAATCTCTGACAAGAAACTGCTGCACTGCGCTTGCGTAGTTGGTTACAATAAGTTAAGGATTCATTATTTAGGTGGGGGAAAAAATCGGAACAATAGCCATACATTTTGTTCTTTTAGTTATAAGTGTTATCCACAAATTTCCATTCAGGGTTACAAAGAAAACTGAGATTACGTAA
>JAUTWP010065411.1:0-12600 GCA_033042655.1 Cyathermia naticoides
CAATACACGAGTGGAAAATTCTCTCTAATTATATTTTCACACAATCTCATAGAATATTTAAGCATTATGTTAAACAGGAACGTCGTATTTTAAATATTTTTCTATCTCTTGCTACTGTTTACAAAATAGATAGTCTATATGCAGTGGCTGTCCTAAACCAGGATCATTTGGGACTAACGAAATATGCTGGTTTGGACAATGCCAGTGTAGACAGCTTTTATCCAGTTTTATAGAGCTTTTATCTAGTTTTAAGAAATTAACATTTAATGTGAAATCATCCTGGTTTACATAGAAATGCAGATTAGATAAAAGTTGGTTTAGACTGAGTCCACTATATACTGACAGCTATAGAAAACACAGCACTAACTTAAGTGTCATTAAATCAATGAAAGTATCAAATTCTATTCAGGCACAATATTACGAAAACTATTCTGCAAAAGTACGATTTGACGTGACCTTCCATCCAGTTGCATTTATTCATACTATACTTCAGACCATATCTCTACCAAAAAATAAAACAAATAAATTAGTGCTGCGACTTATATGGCCGTCAGTATAAATACTCTTCTTTAATAGGCCCAATACTGTCTCATTTTTTTCTCTTTGACCGTACCACCTCTGCCACCCCCACCCCCGCTTTTTCCCTGTCCCGGACGCAGTGGATGAGTTGAATCATAAACGGCGCTCGGTAGAGGCGTCTGCTATAACAACTTGGCTCTGAATGTAGACGTTAAACAACATGAACTGACCTGACCCAGTACAGTCTCAATGAGGTGTAAATATAATAGCATGTAGGGTCTTCTACGTTATGATCACTTTCCAGAGATATCAGTGAATCTGTGGCCAATTTCTTTTTTTTAAATCAAGTACATGTACTTAAAAATCCGTTTGGTAATGGCTCAAATTCAGATTGACGTTTTTGTTGAAAACATGTTGACAATATAATATAATTACTTTCTTGCATGTGCAGTATACGCTCATTTTAAGCATCGCCATAGCAGTCTTGAATTTAAAAATAACTATAATGTCAGACGTAATTTTATTTTAAAAAATTGAAATGTTTTTGTTTTCAAACATTTTTTTTTATGGGCAAAAAGTCATTTTGATATACATGTATATGTGTTTAAACTGTAATTAAAACAATAATATCACAATGCAAGTAGAAAACAAGACAAACACAAGCAAAGGGTTATATATAAATATAATATATAATTTATTAGCTCCATTTGAAAATAGAACAATGCAAATTTTAATATTTTGTAACAATAATTTATATTTATATATATTCAAAGACGTTATTTTATGAATATCTAATAGTTTTTTTAAACTACAGTATCTACATCATTGTTATGAAATAAAGTTATGAGGAGATAAAATTTCCATCTAACAGTCACTGATCAGGCCCAAAATTTATAAAAATTGCTAACGTAGTACTAGCACGTTTCTGAATTTGTAGTTCATTTCTACACAGAACGTAACTAGAAAGCAACTTAGAAACTTGCTACCATTAGAATAGTTTTATGAATATGACTTAGCAACAACGTAGAGTTAGACATCAGTGTTGTAATGAACATGGCTTAACAAGCATTTATGAATTTGGACCCCGTTTACTATTATTTTAGAATGAATCTTTTGAGAACACAAAAGTACGTGTTATTTATTACGAGATTCGTGTATGTCGAATACTGTTGTAACGAATTAATGACCAAGTGAAAGAAGTAATGTTGCCGCTATGAATTAAATTATATAAAATAGGACAGAATATTTTGTAATACAATAATACAATAAAGAACTACAGTTATAACGAAATAGGGTAGGATAAATATTTAATGTGTTTATATTACGAAACCGTTCAAGCACGTTCGCAATGGGTACCAACTCAGTATTCCCCAAAACTGTAAAGTAATTTTGATACATTAAATTAATTTATATAAAACAGAAGACAGTATTCTGAAATACTGGAACAGGAATTTTTTTTACGTAGTTACATCACTAAATGAATGTTCAAACACTCTCCTCCTGGGCACAATGTCCGACAATGACGGACACCCTACCCAGGACGGGAAGTCTGAAATACGTTAACAAACAACAGTTATACTTTACTTTTACTTTGCGAGCCTGAAGCATCAGCTTTACATTGTTAAATTTAAATACCCTGGTATATCTATTCTAACGTTCTTATTATCATAATTAATTCACATCTCTGTTAAAGCAGAGTATTAATTTTTTTTAAATAGTTCCACTGTGTCTTGCGTGTAACGTGATGTCATTTGCTGAGGACGGAAGGTCGTGTATTCATGTCCGAGGTCAAAGTTATTATCGTAATTTATTCATATCCCTGCCAGACCTGAGTATAAATTAATTAAAATACCGTAGTCCCCCTGTTTACGGCGTGTAACGTGATGTCATTGGCTGAGTGTGCGAGGTCAAAATTCTTATCCACATCCTTTCAGACAAAAGTATTAATTTATTAAAAATAGTTCCACTGTCTACTGAGTATAACGTGATATCATTGGCTGAAAGCAACATGTCGTGTATTCATGAGCGATGTCAAAGTTCTTATTACAACATGTATCATATTCAGACACGATTCTTATTATCATAATTTATTCACATCCCTGCCAGATCAGAGTATTAATTTATTAAAATAGTTCCATTGTGTATGACGTATAATGTGACGTCATTGACTGAGAGCGACAGGTCGTGTATTCATGTGCGAGGTCATGTGGAACTTGAGTTCGTAGTTCTGAGCGAAAGCTTTGCCGCACACGTTGCAGATGCACTGACGTTCTTTTGCGTGTGTGCGTCGCACGTGACTGTCGTGCGCTGCGTGAGATGCGAACGCTTTCCCACAATGTTTGCACTGAAAATACAAAATACAAGAATAAACAAAAGAAATATACCCGTAACATTTTGCATAACACACATAAACATGTAAAGTTTGTTTTATTTTACGACGCCAATAGACTTATAGAGCATTGATTTTTATCTTATCGGCTACTGGACGTCAAACATAATGGTCATACTGACACATCTTCAGAAAAAAAATCCGCTGTCGCCACATAGGCTACTCTTTCTGATAAGCAGCAAGAGGTCTTTGATGAACTAGTTGTGGACCACTGGTTGGAACGGTACATCCACATGTATGGCATGGACAATATTAAACAATTAAATATATCCAAATGTATTCTTTTCACAGATTCACTTTCGTGTCTACAGGTTTTAATTAGTATGGACCTGGAACACCATTTATCGGGACGCCTATATAAAAGAGTTTCTTTTTTTACCTTCCCGTCTCGAACGCGGTGAATGGCAAAAACCATAAACTGCGCCGGCCGAATTGCGCCCATGAGAGGCGCTTGCTATAACAGCTTGGCTCTGAACGTATACGTTAAATACCTTTACCTGACCTGACCTTCAAAAATATGTTTGTGGGGGTAGTCAGTCATGTTGTATTGGCATTAGGTCAATGAAGAGGAAGATTTTGCTACCAAGGCTGCTTTGAGTTTGCCTCATGCCAACATGGTTATACTGATTTTTAATGTTCTATCAACAAATACATACCTCTATATACAATTAAGTTTATGTTTGAGTTCACGTACCTTGAAAGGTTTTTCTCCTGAATGCTGACGAATGTGAGTCCTGAGAATGCTAGATGCTGTGAATGCTTTGTTGCAGTACACGCACTTGTACGGTCTCTCCCCACTATGAACCTGCAACCAAACACAAACACATGTATGAGCTGTAGTAAACACAACCATTGCATTGTAAAATCTGTTAAAATTATTTCATTGTAAAAACTGTTAAAATCATTTCATTGTAAAAACTGTTAAAATCATTTCATTGCAAAATCTGTTAAAATTATTTCATTGTAAAAACTGTTAAAATCATCCCATTGTAAAAACTGTTAAGATAATTTGTTGTAAAAATGTCACATTGTAAAAAAAATGTCATTTCATTGTTTAAAAAAGTCATTTCATTGTAAAAACGTCATTTCTTTGTAAAAACGTCATTTCATTGTAAAAACGTAATTCCATTGTCAAACAAAATCGTCATTGCATTGTAAAAACTGTTAAAATTATTGCATTGTAAAAACTGTGAAAATCATTTCATTGTAAAAAATGTTAAAATTATTTCATTGTAAAAACTGTTAAAATCATTTAATTGTAAAAACTGTTAAAATCATTTAATTGTAAAAACTGTTAAAATCATTTCATTGTAAAAACATAAAATCATTTCATTGTAAAAACTTAAAATCATTTCATTGTAAAAATTTAAAATAATTTCATTTTAAAAACTGTTAAAATCATTTCATTGTAAAAACGTCATTCCATTGTCAAATTGTGTTTAAATCATTTCATTGTAAAAACTATTCAAATTATTTGTTTGTAAAAACTATTCAAATTATTGTATTGTAAAATGTATTTAAATCATTTCATTGTAAAAACTATTCAAATCATTTCATGGTAAAAACTATTCAAATTATTTTATTGTATAAAAATCACTGTGTTACAAATAAAACAAAGTTTACTGGACACGGTTCTCAATATTTAACACAATATTGTATCAGGGAAACTATTTCCAAAACAATACAGCTTTTTATTTTGACTTATATTCTTTTATTTGCAATTTCTTTTATAATTGGGTAATGTTCCTGATATTGGCTGCTGATCTAATGCTACTTAGAGATCATTGTTTATTTATTGTCTGTTGTATTAGTATAACAACGACTTCAACTTTATTTGCGACTTTGATTAATTCATTTTCTATTTATAGTTAAATGACAGTATGTACGATTAAACAACACACAGGGATTCTATTCCATTAGAAGCTAAAAAATGTCATGTGTAATGACATGGACGACGAATATAAGAAAAAGTCTCATTCCACAATATTATTTACATAAGTCAAGTATGTTTAAATGTATTGCTTTGTGTAATAATGAGAACGCCCGTATTGTAAGAAATGTATCACTATATTGTTTTAAAACTTTCCAATTAAGAAATACTGTATTATATAATTAGGTCTTCTCCAAAACATAACTATTACTTTGAAGTGTGGATTCCTGTTTTCATATTATTATTTATTTATTTCTGTTTGTACATCTCTTAATTTGTATATTCATGAATGTATGTCCAATATAGCATACCATTGTATTTGTATTTATATACTGACCCCCAAAAGAAACGATACAAAGATTCTGGGAGACTACTGAAAAATCCCACACATGTTCGATGTTCAAAAGATGTATTCATGAGAATGAAATTTTGTTCACAACATGCCAAAACATCATTCTAATTAGAAAAGTCCATTAAGCGTGCAATGGTACATATTCATGCTCTGGGTTTTCTTCGGTAGTCTCAGAATCTTGGTATCGTTTCTTTTGTGGGTCAGTATATATGATTATGTATGCTCAAAGGTCAATAGGCCGACTGCAATAAACTATTCTACATAACAGCGCTCATTACTGATGGTGCCAAGGAATCACTGGCAAAACCGGAGGAATGAACAAGAGGTGACGTGGCACCCTTCAATCACAAGTATTGTTTTTACTTTTGATATTATCATGGTCTTCTTTTTTAATAAGCTAACCAAGTAAATTTAAAAAAAAGATTAATCCTCTCAAATAGAAAATTGTGGCTACACCAGTGCAACATCTGTTACCAGAATAAAGAACGAAATAGTATGGCAATCAAACATACAATTTAAAGTTGCATTCACACGCATGTATTGCAAGCATTCGGCATATTTAACAAGTTTATAGATTAACCAGTGCCGTATTGGATGCTTCCTTAAAATATAGATTTACCCGTGTTATATCGGCCACTTCCATAAAGTAATTTACATTCAATGTTTAATCGTGTTTGCCTGATGAAATGTCATTATTAAAGTGTAAGCGAAAGTTACACATTAGCTCCAAGAATCGCTGGGCAAGCCAATCGAATAGGACCTAGTTTGCAAATGGAAAACTAGATTGCACGTTAAGCAATCAAAGATTAATCTGGAGGGCTGTTTGATCGTGTTTAATTGACACATTACAAATTGCCACCTATATGATTGAATTATCAGATTCACGGCAAATATCTCTAAACGATTTTGTTGCCTTTATTCGAGGCACAATGCGAATCAAAGTGAGCGGGCTATGAAAGAGCAACAATCAGCAGTAATAATAAGAAGACGAGCATTTACAAGGCAATCCAAACACTTTAAAGCTCTTTAAATCGAAGTCTCTATCGCAGAATAAATACAGTTATCGTAGACGACCTGCTCTCCATGAAATTCTTTATTTGAATGCCGTTCTTCTGTAGAAAGGTGCCCGATGATCAATGCCAAATCTGCAATCTCGGCGCTGGAAAGCTCTCAGGGAAGCGCTGCCAGATTGTGCGCTTTGTACCTATCATCGACTGTTCTCAGACCAATCGAACACGGGGACCGTCGTTCGCTAAACTCCGCTTCTCCCGTTCTGGTCAATCGATTGTGTCATCATTGTCTGATCTTTCTTGGGAAGCTTGTCTGCACGACTGGAACTATTCACAAATTTTGATTACTTACAGGCCCCTATTTTAGAGACTTTATCCCACAGAGCTCTGTCGCTCTCGTATTGATGGCCGCCGTGACGCTCAGCCGATTGCTCCACTTACGTTTTGGTGCGCGCTTTCGACTGGACTGGACAAGTTAGTTATATTTATTTTCGTGTTTACATCCAATTAATGTTCAAGCACGCTGTCACGGGCACACAGTTCAGCTTCCTGAGTTGTCTGTCTAGGACAGATATTACTCTTTATAGAAGATAGGAAACCCGCTACCGTCACACTGTGGCTACTCTTTTTCGATAAGCAGCAAGGGATCTTTTATGTGTGTGCGTGCGTGTGTTCTTTGTATTTTAGAATGTGTTTGAGTCTGTGTGTCTGTCTGTGTGTTTATTTGTGTGTGTGTGTGTGAGAGAGAGAGAGCGCGCGAGTGTATGTGCGTGTGTGCGAGTGTTTCTGTGCGTGTAAGTGTGTATAATTATGTTTGTTTGTGTGTGTATTTGAGTATTTATTCTGTATACAATATGAACTTACCCTCATGTGTTTATTTAAACTGGAAGATTGGCTGAAACATTTATTGCAGACGACACACTTGTGAGGACGATGTTTCTCGTGCACGTGCAAGATGTGTATTCGCAGACGATCTCTCTTCTCAAACGACCTGTAAATAAAACGCTCTGTGATTGGTTGCTTTGTTTATCACGTGACAGAAGAACCCTGTTTGTTCAATTAGGTATACATCAAGCAGTGTTCTAATTTGACTATTTAGTTTATGGCTTTAGGCAATTGTTGTAGATAATAAATGAACTGCATTGAATTTGTTAATTACATGTATTTCATTTTGTCCCTCCTAACTCGATGCTGAGTGGTTTTAAAATATGTATAAAATAATGTTGTCAGTAAAACTATCTATATTAACTGATGGTTTGAAAAGAAACCACTGTGAACCACAAAGATCTGAAAAATGTTTATACATGTACCAGTAATTAGTATCACTGTAGGCTACTGTTTTGCTTTTACGTGTTCCCCACGATAGAACCAAAATTAAGGCCGTTTCATTTTACATACTGAACATATATAAACATAAATATTTTGTAATACTTTCTACAAAAGCGTAGATTACTAAATAGTATTTTGTTTATTATGATGGCAATGGGTTAAGGTATAAAAACATAATAATGTTGCCCACATCTTTGGTGACATGGTAATAAGAGACATTTATCAGGATAATATTGTTAAATTTCATTCATTGCATATTATATTGTTGCTATGTAACTAGTTAGATACGTATATGAATATTGTGAGTTCTCGTCATTTATTATGTCACCAATAAATGACCTTTTTCAATTCAATAAATTGTTCATGTATTTTATACTAGTTAGTCATCAAACTTAGCAAAACATTGTAACAGGTTGACATAAAGATAGTTAACGTGTCTCATCACCAAAAGTGTTCAAACACGGCTCTAATGGGCAAAAACCCTCACTTCACCAGTTTCCGTCCATTAGAGGAACAATGTATATTATGATGTATAATGTGTTTGTTTCTTGTTATTCGCAGAAGAAGTATGGCGCCTATGGTTGTATGGTTGGTGTTTGTAACACACTGTGTTGTGTCGATCACATACGCACAGTCACCAATGAGTCAAGGTAATTAATCTAACTTACAAGTAAAAACTTTTATTAATTTTCACATAAAGACCACCAATGGTGGTACATGTGCTACTGTGATAGTCATAAAAGCATATATAATAATAATAATTGTAATAGTACGTACTAACAATAAATAAATATTGTTACTATTGATCTTTAAAAATATATTATTATAATGCTAACAAATTTACTCAGTTTTCTCAATTTTGACAGCTGTTTCTGTTTAAATAACAAGTAAAATGTATAAAAGTTCAGTCGTGCTATAAATTCTCTATTTCTTTTACTTTTTTACTTACTTATCCTCTTAGTGCCTTGTGGCACACGATGCCCGCACACGATCTTTCCAAAGTAGGCCTACTCTGGCTTTGGCTTTATTGGCTCTTGTACCCCATGTCAATCCAGAATTCTTTAGTTCTGCCTCCATTATCCGACGCCATTTTGTTTGTACGTTTAGTAGTAAAAGATTAGCGATGTAATGCAATACAATTTAAACTGAGTTAACTATTACGAAAACTTGACGTCATATTACCATTTTTGACACATTTAATTTTGTTTATGAATAATTATGTTAGTGTCTTGAGTGTTGTATTTTTGCATTCCGTCAAGGTAATCAAATCTTTGTAAGTTTACTAGTAAAAGGGTGGCGATCTATTGGAATATTTGTCATTTAAACAGTTAAATATATGAAAATAATACAATTATTATAATCTATTTGAGTTTTGTACGGGGGGACGTAGTTCAATGGGTTGCATGTCCGCCTCTGAAGCGTTCGGTCAAATTACAATGGATTGACCCTTCTCGGTGGACCCATTTGCAGTTAGTGCGCTTTTCTGTTCAACCAGTGGTCAATAACTGGTTCATCAAAGGTCGTGGTATATGCTGTCCAATCTTTGGGAAAGTGCATATAAAATACCCCTCGCTGGTTATCGGAAAGAGTAGCCTATGTGGCGGCAACGGGTTTCCTCCAAATATGTCAGAATGACCATATGTTTAACGTCTAATATCCGATGATAAGATACAAATCAATATGCTCGCGTGATGTCATTAAATAAAATACTTTTTTAAGTCATGGCATCATATTTTATGACAGCTTTCAAGATAAATATCACTTGCTTGTCCACACTAATAATGAGGTTGTTTTGGGTTGTTTGCAGATTGTCAGCCGATGACCTGTCCACAGGGTTCGTCGTGGGACAGTGTGATGTGTGGCTGTGGTGAGTTTAGTCAAAAGTTCGCTGTCTCATATACACCAGACACAATTTTACTCATTAACAATGCTCAGAAAAGGAGCAACAGGGGAGTTCGCGTGCATAAAAGGGCCCCTACATCACCTTCTAAGTATCTCCTCCTGGGTAGGGCTCAGGAGGGGCGTGCTTGAACAATTTTGTGATGTAAGCACATACAAAATATTTTCAGTCCAGTCCAGACCTTCTGAGGACTACATGGGACACCAGTTGAGCTAGTGCGGACATCCCGAAACGCGGCAGCAAATATGCTACTCGTAAGAAATCTCATTCCCATAAACAGCGGCAAAGTTTTAGCGGCCCTTTTATGTATGCAAACAAAAGTTTATGGTAGTGGTGTAATGTAATGCCAAAGATACATTGTGGTAATCGAGAATAATTTGAACTGTAGCCAGTTACTTCTGTTAACTATCGTGTATGATTGACACTAAATGCTCGAGTATATTAAGTAATAAAATAATAAAGTAGTTTGTTTTATTTAAAAACTATATTAGAGCACTTTTTTATCTTATCGGGTATTGGACGTAATACACATTATGGTGTTTCTGACATTTCTTTAGAGAAAACCCGCTCCAGCCACATAGGCTACTCATTCCAATAAGCAGTAAGGTGTCTTTTATATGGTTTTTCACACATAGGACAGATGGATGTGCCTTTAAATACATAATCATTACAATACATGATTTTAATTTTTGAAAAACGTAACTATTAAATATACCGTATGGCATGTCAAATGACAAAAGCGTTACTTACGTAGTTTGCCATATGAATCTTATACAGTGGACACTGTCTTAAACCAGATTCATTAGGGACCAACACAATGTGCTGGTTTAGACAGAGTGCTGGGTATAGACAGATTTCATCTAGTGTTATGAAGCTGGAAGGAATTTGAAATTGTGGAGGTTTATTCAGAAATCTGGATTCTACAAAATTAATGCTGTATATATTCACATCCCCGTGATACTGAGTACTGTTTTTGTATCATCATGCCGTTATGCATGGTATTGCTTCCATGACCGAGCGCATAGGCGTTGAATTGTCATGATGATGAATTCGCTATACATTGTACTAGCAATATAATAATATTTGTGTTCTTATGTTTTTTCTTTCACTTCAGTTATACCCGGCATATCCAACACCCCGGCAGCAAATGACCCACTGAATACAGCGCCCACACAGACAGCACAGTCCACACCACCATTACCACCAACAAACACACGGCCATACTTTGGATTTGATCCAACCTACCTTGCTTTAAGCGGTGAAAATGATCTGCTCGCAAATGCGTTTCTCTTTGGTGGCGGTAAGCTGTCAAATGCTCCATTACCAAGCACAATTCCAGTAACTCCTGGTCCAGCATCTCAGTCTCAAAGCCCGTTTGGCACACCGTTCTCCAATGTCTCTCCTTATCTACTGGGGGGTAACGGCGACCTCGTAGAAACCCTGGCTCTGCAGAACATGATCGGCGGAAGACGTGGTGGTAGGATGGATCTCGCCTATGCTCTCGGTCATGGAAGCGATGCCATGCGTAATGCCATGATGATGAATTCGCTGTACCCAAACAACGGTATAGGACGCAATATGATGCTACTGAGAGGCAGTGATGCAGCTAAAGACTTATACATACTAAACGCACTGAACAAAGGCAAAGCTGGTAGTCAAACAAGTTACATGAATACCTTAGGAGCTACAGGTGCCCTGGGTGAAAACTATCGAGATATGATGGCCACGAGAGCTGTATTGCAAGAAACAAATCCAGTCAGACAGATTATGCTATCAGACATGCTGGATGTTCCAGACGCCACTCAACGGTGGATAACTCTGAAAGCGTACCAGGGACAAAGACAAACCGGAAGTCCCATGTCAACCATGCTGTATTAAAATGTCTACAGTCTACACAAGGTTGGCGTTTCAATGCGGGTTTGAAGATTTGAGGACTGGGTGAAACATATTTTGGACTAAAAAGCAATTGTTTTACATAATGAAAAATAAATCTATATCAATTTGTTTCGTAGCCTTTTTTCTGTATATGAATGCACACAACGTAAATACATTCCAACCACAAATATATGTATTAGCTGGAACTGGACCTTTGGTAGTTGTCACTACCGTAGGAATAGCCGCTCTCCAACTAGTTCTCAGCCCCAGTCAATTGGACACGGTGCACCATCACTTTTCGGGTCCTGTAGTTGCAGGTAAACCATCAAGCTGTGGAATTGTGCAGCATTGTTTCGGATCAACAAAAATGCTTCTTTAGTCTACCCTTTTGACTAACTTGCTGACACATAAGCTGTCAAATGTTTGTCCATGACTGTTTTTGTATAAATACACGAGAGGTTGTTCCCCATTGCTGAAAATATTCTTTTTTGTCACATCTGTTGGTGGTGTAAGAAATACTGATGCAGCATGACGGAACAATTCCCTGTTCAAGTAATTTCAGAGCAGTCACTTTTCCTAAGCCAAATACTTTTGACGTTATATTGACCCCAACTCAAGATAACATGTAATATATTAATGCTCCTACAGTATACATCATTGCCATGGTACACTTGTTGTTTAGTCTAGGAGGTAGGTATACAGGGTGCGAGTTATGTGATGTCTGATAACACAATAGTAAAGTTTGTTTTGTTTAACGACGCCACTGGCTACTCTTTTTCGATAAGCACCAAGGGATCTTTTATATGCACTTTTCCACAGACAGAACAGCACATACCACGGCCTTTGATAAACCAGTTGTGGATCACTGGTTGGAATGGAACATAGCCCAAACTGCAGCTGGGTCCACTGAGAAGGATCGATCCAACGACCTACCTCTTCAAAGGCGGACACGCTATCGACTGAGCTACATCCCGCTCCGATAACACAATAGTACCAATAGGTTAGTCTTATCACCGAGCAATAATGATTGGTTGTGATTGTAAACAGTGTATAGCTGTAAAATATATTTATGAGCAGCCGTTTTATTCCGGATTTCTCGCGATATAGAGATCACGGGTCGCAAATTGTCAGCCAGTCTATTTTTGAAAGCAATACAAACATTTTCGAGTAAAACTCACGTGCGTAAGAATGACATCTATATCTTATAATCGTATGTGGTTTTGCCTTGCGTCAAATTGTGACACTTTTTGTAAATGCACCATCATTAAAAAATCACCAACACTCAAACAAAAAATT
>JAUTWP010065522.1:0-12598 GCA_033042655.1 Cyathermia naticoides
AAGGTGTCATGTGATTGACTAATTCCCTTCACGTTCATGCTGTAATGGCAAGCTACACAGCTCATTTAATATTTCATCATCCTCAATGAAACGTTCTGTATGGCGAAACCTAATTATAAGTTTAATATCATTTTTTATTTCCCCTGGTAATATAATCAAGGAATATATTGCAGGGTTTATTGGCAGGTATTGTGACCATGATGGTGCCATATTATCGTCCATGTTGCCTTTACTTGCATGTTCATTGACAACTGACGGATGATATGCTATAGTAACGTCTATGTTCGTTGCTTGCATGTTCATTGATGACGAACAGATGATATGCTACACTATCGTCTATGTTGCCTTTACCTGCATTTTCATTGATAACCGACGAACAGATGATTTGCTATTTTCTAGTTAATGAAGTTTTACAAGATAATACGATATCGACTCTGTCCTTTGTTATTCCAACCTAGTAAAACTTTAATGACTTGTCTTCCTTTGGATTTTGTTTTAACGTTTGTAACGAGAGTGGGAGGTGCGTTTCAAGCGTGAATCATTATTTTCTATTTACGGAAGTCGCAAACGAGGTCAAACGAGCTAGTTATTTCCGGTTTATAACGCACTTCCGGACATTCAAAAACGAAAACCTTAAAGAAATGTTTGAAGACTACGAAAGAATGGTGGAATGAGTACGTGGACCTAGTAATTAATACAATATGGCTCAAGGCAAAATGGAGCCGTGGTTTTCTAATTTAAGATTTTCAAACATGTGGCCGGTGCATACAGACTGGAAAAGTGACATCGTTCGTTTGTGTCCATCACGAGATATCGACACTTTTGAAGCACGTCTTTAATAAATTTGTCTTGCTGAATATTATTACTTTCTGTGTTGGAAATGTCTTGAACTGCTGAAAATGGACGCGCTATGCATTTCACTATGTATTTCCATATAGCAGAAGACTGCCAAAATAGGTGCGCGCGCGGAACCTGAAACGCACGGCCTAATGTATGGTGGTCTAGTATAGTATGAAAGAAATATTTGCTGATAATTAGTATTGCTTATTAATGTCACTCACCCCATTGATATTGTTTTAATCAGTGTTTAAAACATAGTATACAAAAGTAAAGTTTGTTTTATTTAACGACGCCACCAGAGCACATTGATTTTTTATCTTATCAGCGGCTATTGAACGTCATACATATGGTAATTTTGACACATTTAATTTTAGAGGAAACCCGCTGCCGCCACATAGGCCACTATTTTTGATAAACAGCAAGGTATATTTTATATGCACTTTTCCACAGACAGGAAAACACATACCACGGTCTTTGATGAACCAGTCGTGGAGCACTACTTGGAATGAAAAATAGTTCAAATAGATTTCTACAAATTATTAAATCACGTGATCCGGACATAGCTCAGTTGGTAGCGTGTCTCCCTGTGAAGCGGTCGCTCGTCTGATCGATCCTCAGTGGAGCCATCTGCAGTTTTGGCTATTTTCCGTTTCAACCAGTGGTCCACCACTGGTTCATCAAAGGCCGTGGTATGTGCTTTCCTGTCTGTATGGAAAGTGCATATAAAAGTCATATTGCTGCTTATCGGAAAGAGTAGCATATGTGGCGGAAGCGGGTTTCCTCTAAAAGAAATGTGTCAGAATTACCAATAGCCGGTGAAAAGATAAAAAATGTGCTCCAGTGGCATCGTTAAATAAAACAAACTTTACTTTTAAATATCACTAGATTGTTTAACCTACAGTGCTTAATGAATTCACATAACTTGCTTCATACCAGTTCTTTTTGCTCATCCTGCCAGGGTTATTAATGTAATACGATATCAATTCATTACCAGCACACAAAGGATGTTTTTTTAACTAATCCTCACAGTAACAGATGAGAAATATTAATAACATGATGACTTCTGACGTATTCAGATGTTACAAAACATATCACAGAGGATAATTAAATGTCTGTGTGCTAACGTCATGCCAAGGATGGGCTTCACTAAGTAGAGATCTAGTCTGTGATAGAAAGCTCTAAATATGTATTGTATTGTGCGAGCATCTGATGAACATCTTGGAAACGTTATATGAACGAAACGCTATTTAATGAAAATTAATAATCACTAATAATAATATTCTAGTAAAGAAGGAATCAGGAATGTGACTGAATGTTCATTTTGGTGACTCAATAATTGAAAATAATTGAAAATAACAGCTGTGAATCGCCTAAAATGAAAAAAGGTCTCCAATCATTTTGTAAACTGTGAAGACTGTCATTAAAAATTAATTAAACTACTAGTAACTGAATCTAGTAGAAAGGAAATTTGGACCAATACAAAGATACCTAAGGACATCTTGATAACGCGGTCACCTCTAAATCACAAAATGTTTTAATGTTTCAGAGCTAATGTTTAACTCTGCTGTCTACTTTTATACTACTACTATTATATTTTATTATGTTTTAGTTGTTATATGCATTTAGTCTGTCATCTGTATCATACAAATCTGTAAAAATGTAGGGAAATATCCTAATATAGGCTTGTAGCCTGTCGATCAATCATACCATTATAAAAAAGGAAATAAATATTGTTTAAATTAACTCTTGGGAGGGACTGTGTGTAAGTCAACAAGATTTAATTATTATTATTATATTTCTTGTTCGTCTATGGTGAAATTAGTCCATCCAAGTAAGAAAGATTTGCGTTTAGGCTACGTGTTTCAATTTCTCACACCAGGTGCTAGATGACCATAATTTGGGCAGCCGTTGTGGACACTTGATGGTTTAAATCAGAGTAATTTGCACGTGACAAGTGACTTTAATAAGGGCTTGCCTCTGAAAGACTATACCAAAATAATTTCAGCTTAGCTCATTCAAGTCAGTGTTGTCATTCGTTAAGAACTTCCACATCTCCTTAATGTTTGCCTTACTTTAGTCTTGCTTGCTCGACAGGTGTACTTGAAATAGTTTACATATGTAAGAGAATCCTGAAATAATTTTCATTCATTCTATGTCACGCTTCTAAAAATGGTAAAAATAATTTAGCCCTTCCTTTCTCTTGTTTTCAATCTAGGACGCGTATGATTGCTAATCGCCGCACCTTTACATGACAAGTGTGCTAAGCCACCGCTTATCTCTAGAAGAGACACTTAACACTGTTTCAGTTTCCTTGGGTCGTGGTTTCATCCAGTGCGGTGTATATACCAACTTATGAATCCATAGGAAAGTCAAGTCTTTAGATTAAGGAGATAAAGGTAAGGGGTATTTAGGTTAGAAAACCATGGTGTTATTGGAATTCTGCACTCAAAAGACCTGCTTGTCGCTAGAACTCTCTACTGCAGAATGGCAGTTGTAAAATCAAATCGTCTGGACTCCTGGCTAGGTAACCTAATGAAGTGGGTGATGGATTGTTTTAAAGAACAGCACGCTTAGATATTATCGAATTATATCATGAATGCTGAGGGATTCAAGATGGTCTCTTATGTGAAGCATCGTTTGACAGATTATTCCAGTGGAATAAGTGGGTTCGTTCTACAAAGGGTAGCAGTGTCGTATTCATTTCGCTAGGACTATTTTAAAATGATTTGGCTTAGTATTTCTTCAGCTTGAAGTTAAGAGTTATTATGACACGCGATGATTCGTATGTGAGCAGAAGAAAACATTAAGATACTTAATATTAAAAGGAGATGGGGTAGAAAGTTAGTTAAGTTGTAATTGCAATTAAATCAATTGGTGCGCATAGTGTTCAGTATCAGGAATCCTTCCGCGGATCAGCATTTTAGGAATCTGTATACCTATGTATGCAAACTCGTTATTTCTTGCTTGTCTCTCTAGATGAAATGTGTAGAACTTATTAACAAAAGAGGAGTAATATCATGCCCGGTGCAACCCATATAATCAGTCATGCGCCCTTGTATGAGGTGAATATCCTACATTTCAGCGTTTTCTGCGTTCTCAAAACACTGCTTGGACTTCCTGTCCTATTCTCACAGAATGTCCGCTGTCTGTTGAAAGGACGTCGTCGTCCCTAAAGTTTTCTCTTGTATGTCCACCGAATGCGGCCAGATTGCTTATCTGAGATTTCTTATGTTGTAGGATGGACAGGATTAAATAATCTGTTTAGATGTTTGGGTAGTTGCCTGCTGATCAATCCCTTCTGTAACAATTATTTACAGAAATAAATATTGTTTAAACCACCACAAGGAGATTCAACAGTGTGTGAAAGTCTGAGTCTATAGAGGTGGGAGAGCAGGCGACAGTGGCCGATCTTCACTCTAAAGGTGATTACTGGGTGTGTTCTATGCAGTGATTCAAGGTTATCCTAAACAAAGTCCG
Organism: Cyathermia naticoides; assembly: GCA_033042655.1. Classification (NCBI taxonomy): domain Eukaryota; kingdom Metazoa; phylum Mollusca; class Gastropoda; order Neomphalida; family Neomphalidae; genus Cyathermia; species Cyathermia naticoides. The sequence goes on from JAUTWP010065522.1 coordinate 4,318, forward strand.
TTCCTGAAGTTCGTAAAATAATCCCTAGAGGTTAAAACAACTGTTTAAACTACGCAATTGCCATCAATGAACAGACAAGAGACGAGGCGTCTTGTAATTACGTCCCTACACACCAATGTACTTACACACATGTACGTACTAGCATATCCGAGCCGCGCCTCTATCACGCCCACCCTCATTGCCCGTATTCTGATCTCCGCGATAAGTAGTAAATAAAATCGCAATTAGTCGGATGCGATAATGTATCAGTGCCACTAATGGCTCGTATGACATCAGCGGGAGCGAGTACAGGGAGGTGCTAGGGCTATCTGAATGATACACTTTGCATTGTCCTTATAATTATAATGGTCGCTAACACAGAATGTAAAACACAAGTGTGCGCAAACGATTTAAGGTAAACAATCAAACTGGGTTAAGTAAAATTTATTGGTATTTATCTATTGATTATATATGCCATTATGAATAACTAATAAAAACGGCAAAGCGCTCTATATTATTATTACTGGTACAGAAATGTATCGAAAACCTCTTTTAATACGGTTAACAGAGACAAGAACAGGTGTGTTCCTCTAACAGGATTCAATCCAGGAATGATATAGGTGAAGAAATATAACAAAAGATTTACAGGACACACTGACAATGTTTAATGTGTTCTGGTGTAGCGAATTAAAGGCGTTATAGAGCAGGACTTATGGGTCGTTTATTGGCAATAACAAGGTGTTCGTAGCGAATTAAAGGCGTTATAGAGCAGGACTTAAGGGTCATTTATTGGCAATAACCAGGTGTTTGTGCAGAACGTTGTGAGTATTACATTTAGAGTGTCACTGAAAGGTGACCCCCTCTAGCGTCATATACCCTATACTACCCCAGCAATCAGATTGTTTATATCATCAGAACAGACGTCCTTGATAACAACCAAGGTCAGTTCTGTTCTATTCTGTTCAGCTCAGTTCAGCTCTATTCTGTTCACCCATGTTCAGCTCACTTCAGCTATGTTGAGCTCAGTTCAGCTCTATTCTGTTTGGCTATGTTCAGCTCTGTTCAGCTCACTTCACCTCTATTCAGTTTAGCTCAGTTCAGCTCAGTTCAGCTCGTCTTAGATTAGCTTAACAGCAGATTGAAATGATTTCTTCGCATAATTTCTCCCATTTCCCTCTAAAACTCATTAATTTGCTATCAAAATGCGTTTAAGACGTCATCAGCAACGTAAAAAAGGCATGAAAAGAATGGAAACTGCAGCAGATGATTAAAGTAAGACTATAGGGGATAACGACATGCAAGTGGGTGTATGGAATTGTGTAGATACAGACTATGTACTCTCGTATTGACGTAATACTCATTCCAATTAAAAACAGCGCGGCGGAAACTCACCAGGAAGCTATTTTGACAGGCGATGCTCGGATTCAACAGATGGTGACATGGCAAAGGTTTGATAACTGCAACAATGGAAGACTGTTATTTCAATTTGCTTCCCGTAGCGTGCAGCGTACAAAATCCATAACGGTTTCTGCATACATACCGAGAAACACATTACGCATAAAATGTGTCTGGTCAAAGAACTGATATCCGTATAAGTAGAAAACAAATGGTATTTTATGAGATCTTTAGACAATGTATATAGGTTTTCATTATTTTTATTGAACGGACTGGGTTACAAAGCTGTTCTCATGCCAGATGATATGGTTGAGCAATATAGGCCCCTTCTGTGATTTCTGTTTTGAAGATGATTCATGCATGAATGCCCACAGTGTTTAGCCTAAATATCTATTAGATTGGTTTATGTAGAGAACGCTAGAAAATCTCTCCAAACTGTCTTGGTTTTCTTACTACTGTTTGTGATTTGATAATATTATTATATAAAGATCCTGTACTTTCACTCTTATTCACTAGAATGATGGCTGATGCAATATCTTATTGTGAACTTTATAGTTGACTTTTCTTGAGCTAAAAATTACGCCCAACATTCGATTCATTTTTTTGCTAGGCTATCGTGAAACTTTAATTCATTCGTTCGTTCGCTCTCTCACTCCCTCACTCACCCCCTCCCTCAATGACGCACTCACTCACTCACTCTCTCATTCATTCATTATTTAATTCATTCAATTTGTATTAAACAAAGATACAAGAAGTAAAGTTTATTTTATTTAACAACGTCACTAGACTACATTGATTTTTATCGTATCATCGTCTATTGGACGTCATTCATAAATTATGGTAATTTTGACACATTTCAATGCCACCACATATGACTTTGATGAACCGAATCAGTTGTGGACCACTGGTAGAACAAAGATACAATTCTGTAAGATCATAGTATTTACGTTGTTCATATTTAATCGTGCTTCGTATGGGATAATTTATACCAATAATTTCTCCAGGCACGAGACACTAATTTGATTCTTTTTCAGTTCGCATTGAAATGAAGCGGTCTAAATTGATTTCTTCAGATATATTAAAAATTAAAGGAAATCAAACATCCTGGTTTGTGTTTTACTTGTAAAATAATATGGTTATTTACTAGTAAAACAGGGAGTCAGTATTGACATATGACAGGACATGTTGTTTAACCTCTGCGTTCAGAGCTAAGTTGTTATAGAAGACGCCTCTACCGGGCGCAGTTTATGATTCAAGCCATCCACTGCATCCGGGACGTAATATTGGTTGGTTATATTTATGTTTGTCCTTACATCCAATTAAGGTTCAAGCGTGTTGTCACGGGCACACAGTTGTCTGTCCAGGACAGATATTAATGTTAGTAGAAGAGAGGAAACCCGCCACCGCCACACTATTGCGGCTACTCCTTCTCGATAAGCAGCAAGTTATCTTTTATATATGCACTTTCCCATAGATAGGATAACACAAACCATGATCTTTGTCAAACCAGTTATGGAACCACTGGTCGGAGAAAGTGTACATCTTCCCAATGAGCCTTGCGGAACACTCACTCTGGGTTGGAGTCGGTACTGATTAAAAATCCCATGACTCGACTGAGATTTGATCTCGGTACATAACATCCTCAAGTCCGATAGGGCCATGCAGGTCGGTAGTACTTCAATGATTTGTAAATGAATGTTCTGTTCAATTAATTCATTATACGGGCTTGTGAATTAATAACGTTTTGTATGGTTGTATTATCGTGTTTGACAATCTAATGGCTTTGAATTGAAAGTGTTATTAACTAGTTTATGAGTGTTAGTTTTACCAATATATTCCTGATTATACAAATTCGTAGAATGTGAGAACTTTCCGAGAAAGAGGGAGCTGCATGTACGCGAAGGATCCATCGTTGCATGTTTACAGGAAATCTGAGCAGACTACTCATCACGATATCATACGTTAACGGGTAATTTCATTATTTTAATAAAACATTAATGGTGAAGCCATTTATTATATGAGTGGGTGGAATAAAGCCTTAAGCTTGTTATGAGAAAAATAGGGTCATGACGTCATCAATGATCCGAATACTGCCAGGAGGTCCATAGGGTATTGAATGGAATACATCCAACATTAATTATATTTGTTTGTAAAGTAATATCGTTATTTTGTTTGTAAAATAATATGTTATTTTGTTTGTAAAATAATATGTTATTTTGTTTGTAAAATAATATGTTATTTTGTTTGTAAAATAATATGTTTATTTATTTTTCTTGATAATGTAACATGGTTTACGATGTTTCATTGACCTCGAGTTGAGATATCTTGGGTGTGGTATGTCCACCAGATTCAGAAATTAATCTTTATATGACATTCATCCAGTTGCATGTTCCGGTATTTGGGGATGGGTGGTGGTGGATGGGTAGTAGTCAATATTGTATAACATAACATCGATGTTTCTAGCTATAATATTATCATCAAAAGCCGTGGTATGTGCAGTCAGGTATGTGCAATAAATAAAGTGTAAAATAAAAATGCACAATTGTTTGCACATCATAATTCCACCACAACAACTCTGTTGCACTGGATGCAAACGACCGCCCATGCATGGACAACAAGTTTTGACTAAATGAGACAAGATCTCACCAGTCTTTGTGGACTGACACCCGACTACACGGATAGTATCGACTGACTAGGTCCAATTAGAATCTTCATTGTTCAACTTCCGGTGTTTTCTGCAGGTCTTCAAGCCAGACATCCGTGCGTTGGCGGTATTCTAATTGAAAGGCATCGGCACAATCTATTAGCATGGGCCAATGCACACACTAGAAGAAGTGTGTAGCTCAGTCGGTAGCGTACCCGCCTATGAAGCGGTCGGTCCTAGGATCGATCCTTCTCAGTGGACGCATCTGTAGTTAGATCTATTTTCAAACCAACCAATTGCTCACTAACTGATTCATCAAAGGCTGTGGTATGTACTGTTCTGTCTGTGGGAAAGTGCATATAAAAGATCCCTTGCTGCTTATCAGAAAGAGTAGCCTCTAAAAGAAATGTGTCAAAATGACCTTATGAATGACGTCCAATAGCCGCTGACAAGATAAAAATCAATGTGCTCTAGTGACGTTGTTAAACAAAACAAACTTTATTTTTACAAATGATGCTTAACGTTTCCTGACGTGTATACTTTCTTTGATTTCTGACACACTAGTGTTGTCGTTATTTCCATCAAAGTGACGACAACCCAAGTTCTTAATCAATACCAGATATAATTTTTGGGGATAATCACGTAATTCCAGACACATGTAATTTTAAACTAAACCATTGACGTCAATCTGCAGTCTCCTACGTCATATGTGAAATACCCGAGTAGAGTTATTGTTTTCTGTAATAGATTTACATTGTATTGTGTATGAATGTCAACACGTATATGCCATCATGTCAACTGTATCACAACACAACAATGCACCTAAGTCCCTGTAACAATACACTAAACGGCGCAGGGTAAGTCGTTACTGGCATTGTCGCAATCAATGCTCGTTCTTACGCTGTTCACATACCGTGCTATTTAGTCGTCAGCAGATGTCAGTCATTGTCATCGGAGACAACCAATACAAAGCAGATTCAAGGAGATTTAGGATTTCATTACATGTTTTTCTAGAATAGCATGTGGTCGTTGATAAGACCATGTAAACCGTAGATATACGAACTCTGCTGGTAGTGAAAGGATGCCACCGATCTCAAACGTTTCTCTTAGAAGTTCACACTGCAGTGGATCAGATTTGGGATCTTTTGTTATTTTATCGATATAAATATTAACGTTAGACATCTTTATCCAACATTAAAAAATAGTAAAAAACGCTACTACTGAATATATAAATCTTAAAGAAGATAAACACCCCATGAAATGACCATATAGATGACGTACAATAGCTTCTGATAAGATAAAAATCAAAGTGTTCCAGTGGCGTCGTTAAACAAAACAAACTTTACAGCTCATTGACCCGTGTATAGAGTATGTGTATGTATATATCAATAGTCAGAATGACTATATGAATGACGTCCAATAGCCGCTGATAAGATAAAAATCAATGTGTTCCAGTGGCGTCGTTAAACAAAACAAACTTTACAGCTCATTGACCCGTGTATAGAGTATGTGTATCTATATATCAATAGTCAGAATGACCATATGAATGACGTCCAATAGCCGCTGATAAGATAAAAATTAATGCAACACATCTGTCTCGTTATTCTAAAACGTAGTGTATCCTATGTTCTGGTTTTAATTGGATATCACTGGTTCAAACAGATAGTCTGGTAAATGTAGCTATGTGTTTCTGTGAGAGTACGGTTAAAGCGCGCTCCCATTGAGGCAGCCTCTGACAAAACACAACAGGACCGCTCACAATGGTAGTGCAGGATACGTCTGTATTGTGAGCACATGGTATCATCAGTTTTAAAGTGGTTCATGAATACATTAATTTTGTTTTATGAATTTGACAAAAGATCATTTGGACTGTTTTGTACGGAGATATGTTTTACTTCAATAACTGTTGTCTTTCAAATGTTTCAATAAATAGCTCTCATAACTCTTTGATAATCTGTGTAAACTTGTGTGTAGCTCAGTCAGTAGTGTGTCCGCCTTTGAAGCTGTCAATCGTCGGATTGAGCCTTCTCAGTGGGCCTAGCTGTAGATTGGGATATTTTCCGTTCCAAACAGTGGTCCACAACTGGTTCATGAAAGGCCGTTGTATGTGCTGCCCAGTCTGTGGGGAAGTGCATATAAAATATGCCTTGCTGCTTATCGGAAAGAGTAGCCCATGTGGCAGCAGCGGGTTTCCTCTAAAAAGAAATGTGTAAAAATTGCCATATGAATGATATCCCATAAGATAAAAATCAAAGTGCTCCAGTGGCGTCGTTAAACAATCTTTACTTTACTGTATCATAATGTAGTTCATATTAACAGTTATAGTGTTCAGACAAGAAAAGCAATACGTTTGATAGATTAATTATTATTTTTGAAGAAAAAAATTCCGTCTCCTGATGTCACAAAATATATCTGACAGATCTTTGGTTGATGTTTTTTTTAATCTATATCCCCATTTTCCTGATTCTAATTGTTCGTCGATTTATTGAATCCATTCATTTACAAACACTGCACTCTCCGTGTTGGCTGACATCCATTGACATCGAGAATCCCTCAGTCTCTAAGATCTTGCTGAATGAACGTGGGAGGTGGACAGCACACATAGATTTGCACAGATCCTATCAGAATTGTCCTCATCGACATCACGTGTGTTCTCCAAGAGAAAGTCATTTCCCGTAGGTGAAAGAAAGTATTGGCATAACACCGTCAACAGATTGGCAGTTTATTGAGATTCTCTCCACAGAACAGCAACACACGTTTTCCTGTGAAACCTTCCACCTTCTTTCACGTGTTAGGGTTATAGTTGAACGTCTTCATTTTGTTTCGCGTGTACACGGGTTAAATTTGAGCGCATGTGTGTTCTTGGATCATTAGTCGTGTTGCGACGAGAAAAGGTCAGAGTTAATGCGTGGCGTTGTGACGAATAACGAAATGACATTGGCGTAAATAACGTACTAGCTATTGATTAGTTTGCTTTTGAATAGAAGTTTTCTCTAATCCATTCGCAGTGTGAACGAAGATTCTCCACAATACAGTCATATGGAATGAAATTCCTCGGAACCTGGGTCAAGGTTTCTTTTGTTTTCCGTGTGTTCTTCTTCTTATGCGTTCACAATCATCGTGTGTGTGAATTCGTGCCAAATTAGCAGATGGCATCTTCGTGTTTTGCGAACCTATGATGTATAGTACTATATACAGGAGATGTCTGCGCTAGTAGGGGATATGCAATGCACTTCAATGAAGAATTGTGTTTTACTTTCAGCTTGTAGTCATGCATAGGAAGTCATGGATGCCATTGCCAGTGCAGCCAAGCAGTCGGTAAGTTTCACGTTTTATAGTTATTTACCTTTCAGTTTCACGTTTTATAGTTAATTACCTTTCAGTTTCACGTTTTATAGTTAATTACCTTTCAGTTTCACGTTTTATAGCTAATTACCTTTCAGTTTCACGTTTTATAGTTAATTACCTTTCAGTTTCACGTTTTATAGTAATTACCTTTCAGTTTCACGTTTTATAGCTAATTACCTTTCAGTTTCACGTTTTATAGCTAATTACCTTTCAAATGTGTTATTACTGTTACGAGTGCAAGTAGCTCGGTAGTAGACCACCTGGCTGAGGTGCTGTGAGTCGTCGGATCAATATACAACAGTGGCCTCTGAGTTTCACCCATGGAATAAAAATAGTTTTTTCGTGCTTACATCACAAAAGTGTTCAAGCACACTCCTCCTGGTCACGGGATCCGGTCTTCCCTACCCAGGACGTGATGGTGTTTCATTCAGTGGGAACCCGTTTTATATCTTTAGTAAGGGTTACTCCATCTACTGGGATGTGTGTATAGACAATACCCGTTTTATATCTTTAGTAAGGGTTACTCCATCTATTGGGATGTGTGTATAGACAATACCTTTTACTGTTGTGTAGATCGTGTGTCCTATGATTCAAATATAATAGCAGCTCATTCAACAAAGTGTTAGTTTGTCGGCAAACAAATTTAATTTAAATCATTTGCTGTTATCTTAATCTTACGATGTCTTTTTCATTTTATGAACTTGACAATGTCGTTTTACTGGAGCGTAAAGCGATTTGATATGTTAGTTTCATATCTTAAACATGAACAGATCACGATTCACTAACATCAACCTAAATCTGATATTTAAACACCAACCTAAATCTGATATTTAAACATCAACCTAAATCTGATATTTAAACATCAACCTAAATCTGATATTTAAACATCAACCTAAATCTGATATTTAAACATCA
>JAUTWP010065633.1:0-12596 GCA_033042655.1 Cyathermia naticoides
TTTGACTCTCCAAAACACATGAATTACCCCCACTAAAACATACTGGGGGTCATGATGACTCCCAAACTTTACAGGCTAGGGCAATCCCTGGTTTATGTTTTCATTTATGGATGAGGGTGATCACGAAACGTCTTGTTTTGTTTTATAGGGAAGATGGCAAAGACAGTATGGCTTTCTACACAGATCCTGGCTTCTTTCTTAACCTTTGGTGCCTTGAAATGGACAAAGAAATCCAGGAGAAAAAGTCAGAATTGGTTAAAAAGCGCAAAGATAAAAGGGTATGGTATTATTACTCACATTTAAAATATTATCTCCTTTTGAATATAGATTGTTGAGCAAATCTTAGTACATATGCTATTCCTTTTTAATAAGTTTGTTACAGGACAATATATATTCATTTTCCATGGTCAGAACTGGTTTTACAATGGAATTATTTTGTTGTGTTGTGTGAGAGTGACTGCCCAGTTAAGATAAAATATATTAAAAAGGAGAATATAGTGTTCATAGTTTGTAGAAAGATGATCACTTAACTTCTTTATTTTGAGTTATCAATGGCAGTTATTTTCAGTATTAAGTTCATCCAAATGTACTTATTAAAATTTAGTCTGCTATTTCTTAAATATATTTTATAATCTGGTTTGTTTTGTTTTTTTACAGTTTTTTACCTCTGATTTATCAAGTATGAATTTAGAAAAAATAGAAATATATTCACATTTCATTTCTTTCTAGCATTTTATGTTAAAACAAACAACTACTGAATATTTAATAATTTGGATCTGAAATTTGGTGGAGCTGCCTATACTAACAATAAATATTCTCCAATAGAAGAATTTATGAAAGTTTTTTTTATTGCAGAAGCCTAATCAAAGCCATACTACCAGACAGATTCGACAACCAAAAGCGGGTAGTAAAGAGAAATGGCAACATATGGCAAAAGGTCCAGAATTTGTGGATGCTGATCAGGTTGCCAAGACACCGAGAAAAGCAGAAGAAACAAAGCACATTTCTAACTCTGATAACAGACAATCAAACAGACCCGAGACTCTACCTGTTGAAAATAGAAGTTCCCCTGCTGAGAAGGCTAACATTGCCAACCACTATCCGATTCCGATGCAACCTGCAAACCGGTCTTCCAATGCTCAGAGTAATGGGCCATACCCCCAGTACAGAGATAGCGCTTTACCTGGCCATGTTCATAATGAGGTCATTGAGTATTCTGATCAAACCGGGTATCCTGGCAAAGTGAGCAGTCCACAAAATAGGCCGTCACAACCTCCACCAGCCCCACCTCCAGGAACTAGACAGAGTCCAATTAGGCAAAGCTTGCCACCGCCTCCGCCACCACCACCAATACCGGATGGTGGAGATGTTGCTCCTTACACTCCACGAAATAATCAAATACTTAATGATGTCAATGGCTCACCAAACCGTGGACGTGTCTCACAAAGGAATTCACCGGCAAGACAACCATCGTATCCCAGTCCTCAAAGGGATTCCGAAATAACCGACCTGCCCCCTCCCCCACCTTCTCCCATGTCAAATCATACTCCAGACACACCCATGCCCCCTCCACCTCCATCTCCACCTTATGAACAACCAACGAATTTCAAGGAATCATCTCCCCCACCTCCACCACCACCTCCCCCACCACTGCTGAATGGCTCGATACTTAACCCCTCTGACTCTGCATCAGTATCGTCGGCAGGAAGTACTGTAACATTAAACTCTACTGTTGATCCTGCCAAGCCAAAGGCTGTTGATGAAAGAAACGAGCTGTTAGCAGAAATTAGAAAAGGAGATTGTAAGTACTAAGACATTTATTTTATAAATCTAACAATATTTTTTTTAATATTCTACAAATGAAAGATAATCACAATTAATTTTATGCTCTCATACCAAATGATATTAAAGTTAGCAGTTTATTTATTTAGTCCATGTAGCGTTTGAAGCGGTCGGTCGTTGAAACAATCCTTCTCTGTAGTTTGGGCTATTTTCGTTCCAAACAATGCTCCACAACTGATTCATCAAAGGTTATTGTATATACTGTTTTGTCTTTGGGAAAGTGCATGTAAAAGATCCCTTGCTGCTTATTGGAAAGAGTAGCCTATGTGGCAGCAGCGGCTTTTCTCTAAAAGAAATATGTGAAAATTACCATTTGAATGATGTCTAATAACCAATAATAAGATAAAATCAATGTGCTCCAGTTACATCGTTAAATAAAACAAACTTTTCGTTATTTAATCCTCAGGTTAAACAACAGTTTGATTTTTAACTGTTTGATGTATAAAGTAAATATTGATGCATATGTGCAGACCATAAATAGAAGATGCATTTAATTTTTGTTTCATTTGACCAATTACTAATTTCCATTTGTAACATAAAATTAATATATGGTAAGTGTAATTTACTGAATTTACATATTTGTTTGGTATTCAAATTTCTTTTCATTTAATATTTTGTTAGATTCTATAACTGAAATTTTTTGTTTTTCAGGGAATAAAAAATTGCGGCGAGTTGAAAACCGAAAAGAGGAACAGAAGCGCACACCTGCTGGCAGGATTGATGTGCAGGCTATGATGGACAGAGCGATAGAATTAAGACGTAAAGTTATAGAGGAGAGTGATGATGACAGTGGTGATAATGACTCTGACAATGACTGGGATACAGATTGAGTCATGTAGTTCATAGTATTGTGATCATTTCAAGTATTCCACATTGGTCGGCTCAACCTTCGCTTGGATAATTTCGCATGCAGGTGGGACGAAAGCAAAATTTAGAGGCTGGAAACTTTATGGAGTCTGTTTGCATGTTTACCCTTGAAAGTGTTTTTTTTTATTTTTTATTTTATACAGTTTGCTTTTATGTGGATGATCATTTCTATTTAAAACATCACAGAAATCATCTTGTTTGAAAGTTAAAATCTCAACGTTTCGTCGGGTTATTACAGACTTTGTTAGTAAGAAAAAATGACATTGCACATTTTAAAGTGACGTTCTACTGAAAACTTAAATAAAATCCACAGAGATTTTTGCAGCAGATCAAATCATATAATCCTGTTTTTAAAACATTTTTATTTAGGATTTCGATTGATAGCAAACTTTTATGTGTATTGCAGAATGTTTGACATTTGTAACAGTTCAGTTACCTATGTTTTAATGGTTAACTGAGAGTTGACCATAGAATGGAAGATATGATATTTTTTGGCCAGTGATGTATGATGCATTATGGAATGGAAGAAGCCACAAGACTTGACCAGTAACAAATAATGCAGCATAAAATGGAAGATGAAATGAGTGGTTATTGATGGCCATTGACTGATGATGCAGCATTGGGTGGAAGATATGCTATGCCTATGTGTTGTTGGATAAGCATAGTATTTGACATGTTGCGATGCAGCATTTTCTTCATAATATTGGCAACATAAACGTTTTAACAACTATACATGAACATATAGATCTGTTTAGTATATTCAATAATATCGGCAACACTCAGTGCTATGGAGTTCATATTTTATTTACTCTACACATATAAGCTCATTCTTATGTTTTATATAGAAAAACTCTAAACACTGTAGCATGCCTCTGTATTTAAGTGTTACGTGTCTGAGGGGGCTATTCATAATTTTAACATTAATACATATTAATTATAATTTATTTACTATTATTGTCAAAACATAGATATTTGTATAACAGTAACATCACAGTATAATAAATGTATAATGGCAATTCCATCAAATAAATTAAACATTGAAATGTTGCTCTAACAATTATATTCACATTAAACAAAATATCACAGCACCATAAGGTCAGTGTTAAAAGTGTGGTAAGGCATTGAATCTTGTATCAAAGGGTGGAACTTTTTATAACATTCTTTTCTCCTCAGTAAGTGGGGTTTATGAAAGAGAAAGAAGCATAATAATATGTTTATTTTCATGTTAATGTTGACTGTTGTGAATAGCTCCTATATGGGTTATCTGTGTGTAATACAGTTCATCTATAACGTTATATTCCGCACCTTTTAGTTTGTCAGTAGAGTTTTAATGAGAGCCGTGACACGAATATACCCAGTTCTGTGTGACAGTTTTATGCAGGCCATATTAATTTTCTCAAAAGGGTTAATGATCAAAATACCATACCAGTGATTTTAGATTGTCAGTGGATTCTAATTTATATCTAATGAACTGGTGGATTCTAATTTATATCTAATGAACTGGCGTTTTATGCCATGGTTGGAATCTCATTGTTTAATTAATGGCAAGTAATGTTTAGGGTATGATGACATGATTTTTATCTAGCCAACATAAAATTGAAAATATCAGCCATTTTATGTTGAGATGACTGAACTATGGGGTGAATTAAAGTAACTTCGTGCTCTGTTCATGTAGACTATATGGGTGTGAAAGATCTGTTCATATGAATGTGGGCTGTTCTTGTGAGCTATTTGTGTGAGCATATGATGCACTATTAATACAATTATAATTCAATTGTCTTTTTAAAATTAGATCCAAGGTTTATTTATGAGCTTTATTCAACACTCAAAACAAACCATTGTTCATTGTTAAATGAATATTAAAAACAATTAAAGAAATTACTGTAAAAAGCCCATAAATGAAAATTATTATATTATACATTTATATTATTATTAAATCATTATTATGACAAACAATACATTTCTTTACACAAATGTTCGTGATTGTTCTGACATTATCAATGTGATTTTCATTTATGATGTTAAAATGTTCAAGAAGTTTTAATATTGACCATTAAATAAACCAGCATTTGTCTAAACCATATTTCTATGTAAACTAGCATGATTTCAAAGTCCTGTCTAGCTCCACAATACTGGATGAAATCTGTCTATACTGGCACTTTGTCCAAACCAGAATATTTTGTTGGTCCCAAGTGAATTTGCTTTAGACAGTCCAAATTCCAAATGGTGATAGCATGTTAATTATCAACATAATAATAAAAAAAAGTACATCGATGTTACACAACATGGTTTGGTGCCATCTTTTTCCACTTTCTATTTAAATATTTTATTTATGAACTGTTTGTCTCTAAGATTATCCAGCAACTAGACAGATGTCTTTGAGCATCTTTACTAACCAAGTGAAGCTGGTTTTCTTTTATAAATTATAGCATGCATATCAGATTACATTGTATGTAAAATGTGTGTGTGTACAGGCTATGGTATTTTGTTATAATATTCAGTAATGAACGAGCATGTTAAACTTTTAAAACGAAAATGTGCATCGGTGTGTGTGTGTGTGTGTGTGTGCATGGATACATCAGTGTGTGCATGGATGTGTGTGTGTGCATGCATGTGTGTATACTTGTGTGTGTGCGTGCACGTGTGTGTATGCATGCATGCGTATCTTTGTGTATACTTGTGTGTGTGCATGGATGAATCAGTGTGTGTGTGTGTGTGTGTATACTTGTGTGTGCATGCGCATGTGTGTGTGCATGCATGCATGCGTATCTGTGTGTATACTTGTGTGTGTATACTTGTGTGTGTGTGTATACTTGTGTGTGTATCTATGAGTAAAGTTGATTGATATGGCATGAGTGCAATAATCAAGTTGATTTTTATCTTCTATGTAACTACTGATATTTGTTGTTAGAATACAATTCTTTATTAATACTTTGTTGATATATACCTAATTATTTATACACTACAGTTAGAATCTATGTTCCTTTGTACAGTTGTTATGTTCATGTTTTATTTGTTTTCTCATTCGTATACTAACATCAGTTATTTGTGTAACTACAGGAATACACACTTGCCAAATATTAAGCATATGCAATGGGGGGAAAACTAATTTTGAGTATTCAAAAATATACTTAATGATACAAAACTATAGGCAAGTCTTACATAAGCATATCTAGTAGTTATTAGTATTTTTACTATTTTCTATAACACAGATACATAATGTGGTAGTAGTAATATTAATTTATCATCCATTAAAGTCTTTGTATGAGATATAGCTGGTACTATAATTTGTGATATCTCCTGTGACTTTCTACTTAGGAGATATCACGTTTTGTGCATTTTTCTTACTTGAATAATTAAATTTACGTCATCCTCATTACAGTTTAAACGCATCTGATTTGTCCAACCTTAGTAACAATGATGTCATCAGGGAACTACTCTTACATTTGACTGAATTTATAACGTCATAAGCATGATAACGCCATTTTGTTTCTTGATTCAACATTCAATAAGTTTCAAAGAAATGTTTACAATTATTGTCGCTAATGAAAATAATGGTAATGAATGATAAATAGAATCCAATTTTATACTTTTATCAACTCATGCTGTTAAATTATGATATCACAAGACACTTGAAATTTTGAAATAATAATAATTGTATAAGGTATGGAGATTGTCACTTGTCACTGCTGGAGATTGCTAACATTTCCACTTTTAATATATATCTTTTTGTGAAACTTGCCAAAATTGTTTCAGATAAACAGTTGCATCTGTTTCAGTTTCTTCTATAACAGACAATTACGATAGGCTCTTTGCCCTGAAGACTAGTTACGCTGTTATGCTTTTTATCAAATACAATTTTATATAGGTAGTATGATGTATATAAAAACTGCATTTTCCCCACCAGAAATGAATTAATAAAGCTTGATCAAAAACATGAAAATATCTATTGTATAAATTTGTCTATAAATATAATTATTTGTAAATACAGAGATATTTACTGCTTTTATGTATTTATATACATGATACCAATATATACAGTAACAATTTATATGCATTGCATGCTAAGAAGTATCTATTTAGACAGAAAACCAATAAAATCATTTTAAATGGGTTACATCAGTTTTAATATCAAATGGTAACATTTTTCTCACCAGTCTATAAACATCACAGATTGAAAAAATATTAAATAATTATGGCTGTAGTGGAGATGATGCTACTATTCTATTATAGTTAACTAACAAAGTAAGATATTTAACGACACACTTTATGTAGTAAACTTAATTTATCTAGTAGACTTAACTTTGTTACCATACTATCGTGCATAACAATCTAATGCAGTTACATTTCACAATAATTTATTTATTTTTAATTTGACAAGTTGCTTTTATGTTATTTTATGCTTTGTTATTCACTTGCAGTTTATCTGTTAAATGGGGATAGAAATGCAGGGGTGCAGAAATAAAAAATAATCTCTTAGTTTGCTGGACCAATATCAAAATTAATTTATCACTATCAGTCAGCACAATAATTACTACTGGTCTCTCAGCCTACAGTACAATGTAATAGTTGTTATAATACAAATATCTTCAAGTGACCTGCCAGTCAATCAAATATGAAAAATAAAAGCAGTTATTTGTGGTCATTCAGTGTAATGAGGTTGCCTGTTTGACATGTGATTATGTTTTTTAGTTTGTCAGAATTTTCACTGGTATTTAGAGCAAACTGGTGCTTTCTGCACCCCAAATCAAGTTGTTTAACATCTATGTTCAGAGCCAGGCTGTTATAGCAGATGCCTCTCGCAGGTGCAGTTTATGGTTTTATCCATCCACCACGTCTGGGACAGGAAAAGGGGGTATGGGGGAGGGAACAGAGAGGGATGCATGGTTACACTAACTGAAACGTTCCTGCTAGGCCAATTTGCCGACTGGTCTGCACCCCTGAATTTTTAGTTACTTGTATTAACTTATTTAGTGATGAGAAAGGTGTTGTTCTCCGGGTTTTTAGTTTAAACCATTGTCACCTATTGTTACCTATACATGATTCAAATATGGAAGACAGGTCTCTCATGAAATGAAATTTAACAATTATTTATATATTTAATGTCAATTTTTAAAAACTATTATTGGCTGTTAAAAGTTATTCTGTAATGAGTAGCCAAAATAGTTGTATCTATCATCAATAAAATGTACTTGAATTTTTAGCAGAAGGTTAATTTTAACAGTAACACACAAAGTTGTAAGTTATGCATAATATTGATTCATGCATTCCCTTCATACTTGTTACTTATGTATTATTGTTCTGGCACTATTTGAAGATTTGTCTTTGTGGGAGGTTAAACTTTTTTTTTATTGAAGTATTGTGTAAAATGATCTTTAAAAATATCTTAAATTTGAGTGAAATGAAAATATCCATAGAAATACTTTTCCATTCACTAAAACCTAAATATGTTGCTTGATAACTTTAGATTTGTATTGAGGTGTGACTGTGTATGTTATCTTTGTAATAAACATAAAGTTCACAATTAATGATCTGAATCAACTGATTAGTTATTTTAGCTAACACAACATGAATGCCGGTGAAAAATAGCATGCAATTCACTGCTCACCATGATTTTGTTTATAATTGCCAAATGCCAATCCTCTGCTATTAGCATTAACATAATTACCAAGGGATTTGTAACTCATACATCAGTAAAGAACATCACTATTCTCTTGATAAAACATTTAAAGATGAAATTTGTTTAAAACATTCCTAGTGAAAGTTTTCCCAGTGCATTCATTTGACGTGATGTATTTGCTGACATTCTCAGCCTGTCTAAACAGATACATGTGTGTAATATCTTAATAGCTGTCATATTTTAACTTCTGTGTAATATATAAACAGCTATCTGATATGTTAACACCTGTATGATATTTCAACTGCTGTGTAATCCCTTATTGTAAACTGATGGTAAGCATAGTCTGTAATTTGATTCGCTAATTTCCAGGATCAGATAAGAATAACATCCGGAAAGCTAATGACATCATTCGAAAGTGACGTCAATAGCAATTGGAACAGGCGAAGTTGATGATTCAAGGGTCTACAGTAAAGTTTGTAGTCAGGTATTTTGTTTTCAAGAAATACCAAATACAAAGTTAATTCTGTAGAAAAATGATTCAGTTTACAATGGAGATAATCATACTGAGTTTTTCGGTTTTGGGATGTTATTGTCCATTTGATCAAGCAAATGTTTAAATTTTTAACCTCAGGCTAACGCCTTCGATAAAAATGCCAAATGAACAATAACACCCACGAATCGAAAAACTCTGTATGGTTATCTCCTAAATAGCTGTATAATATATAAACAACTATATATGTTATCACCTTTTTGATATCTTGACACCTGTGAAATATCTTAACAATAACAGCTATATAAAACCTAAACGGCTACCTGTATACAATATGTGAACCGCTGTTTAAGAAGTCATCAGTCATGGTCATCACTAGGTATGTTTGTGTGGGTTTAAAGAAAAGTTCTGGATGTATTTGAGATCAAAGTCTTATCGGAGTCCATCCACTTTACTAAGTGATTGTTGTAGAAGGCAGATCTGAATGCTGATATGTTTGATAATAAAACTTCATTTAAAATGTACCAGAATTCATCTGTCACATTTTAAACATTGCTTGAAATCATTCTTTTAAAACTTGTTTTATACTTTTATATGTATGTTACATATACAATTGGAGAAATATTTCAGTATAATTTTATTTCAGATTAAAATAAGACAGTAGTATCTATTCATGTAATATGAATTTAAATATACCTTTACATATATATTCAATTTAATGTACAACTACTTACATTAATATTTGTTTGGTGTGGGTCTATTTTTAAAAGTTGCCCCGACACTTTGTTTTAATCGATAAGTAGATTTATGACTGAACTATCTAAAAATAGTTCTTGTATGTAAAACATTTAGATAGAATTATGTATTTCTAAGGACATATTATGTGACAATGTTTTTATCCTATACTGATTAATAACAATATAAACATTTAATTAACTTAAATTAAGTTTGCTATTGAATTATAGTGTACTAATGACTCAACCATTTTTCTTTAATGTATATTCAGTATCTTTTTTCATTACACCAACCCCACATCTATCCTTTTAAAACTTGATGTTTACATGCATCATGGGTAAACAAACAGGTCTGAATTTACGAAGCCTGTTTTTGTTGAATGCACGTGTTTAAGCACTGTTAATGTATGTAGTTACACGAATGAAATAGAAAAACAGGCTTCATAAATTTGGCTGTTTGTTCTAGTATCTATCTATCTATATCTATCTATCTATATCTTATACCTATCTATCTATATCTATCTATATCTATCTATCTGTCTATCTGTCTATCTGTAACCATCTAACCATCTAGCATCATAGGTGTTCATGGGATGAGGATTTGGGTGATACCAAACAAAGTATCGAACAAACCTGAGTATAATGTGTATAGCAAGATTATCCAAACAAGCAAAATGTCAAACATTAAGTAAACAAAAGTATGTTATATTATTAGTTGAAATAAATATATCTTTTATTAAAAATTAATTATTTATTATTACACCACGGTTAGCAGTTTTTTATTTCTTTTATTATAAATTTTTTAAATAGATCATTAGTCGCATCTTAGTTGGTAGATGTTTGCACAATTCAGGATTTTTGTACCATTTAGGATGCTTCTACATTTAGGCCACACTTCTGTTTTTAGGGATCTGTTGTTTTTAGAATTGGAGCAAAAATGCTTCATCTTGAAAAATCAAACTAATCTCACAAAATAGAATTTCTAAATGTCTAAAAATGGGACCAGATTGTTTTGAAGTACAAATCAATTTTTTTTTATCTACCATATTGGTAATCCTGCTTTAGAAATCTGTAATTCTTAAAAAAAAAGTTTGACCTGATGAAACTTTGTCCATGACTAAATTCCGGTGAATCATAGCTTTTTAACAGATAGGCTGATAGCTGTCATAGCAGTTTAACTGTCATAGCGGTTTAACTGTCATAGTGGTTTAACCGTCATAGTGGTTTAAAGGGAATTTGTCAAGGTTTTTTGGTACTTAATTTATTGGTTCTGTTACACATCACAGTTAATCAATGGGTCTGCAGGACATGAAGATTTTAAATCTTGTTTAATCAAAATTTTGTTAGGTGTTTTAATGCAATTTTTAAATTTGGTTTGATGTAACCAATTTGTCATTTGAGTGAATTGAAAGTTCTATAGCTGCCATTGGAACGATTGTTCTTGTGAAAAGTTTGTTTTTCTGTTTGCACACTCCAGACATGTTTTTATATTTATATATAGAAAAACAGGTATTGAATCTGTTGGTAACCAAGTCATCAAATGCATCTAATGATCTGTTAAGAGGGACTGTAAAATTGAAAATAACTGTTAGTAGCCCAAAATACAATACTTGTCTTGACTGTCTTTTTACTAGTGAACAGTATTTTTGTTTTTGTTTAATTTGGTATTGTACTTAAACAGCACTCGAAATTAGCGGCAGCAATCATTAGAGCCACCAGAAAAAGCTGTTTCAAAAGTGATTTGCGATGGTATTTTTTTTATCATTGTTTGGTGTTTACCTTTTTAATATTCCTACAAAATTGCTATTGCAAAATGATCGGAATTTCAAAGGCTGCACAAACCATTAAAATAATTAAATAAACTGGACCAACTGCAGTTTGGGCTATTTTCTGTTCCAACCAGTGCTCCACAACTGGTTCATCAAACTGGTATGTGCTGTCCTGTCTGGGAAAGTGCATATAAAAGATCCCTTGCTGTTTATCTTAAAATAGTAGCCTGTGTGGCCGTAGCGGATTTCCTGTAAAAGAAATATTGGAATGACCATATGTATGATGTTCAATAGCTGATGATAAGATAAAAATTAATGTGCTCCGGTGGCGTCGTTAAAACAAAACTTTAATTTAATTAAATAAACTGAAATGAAAATTAGTTTGGTTGTCGTACTTCGTAAGATGTTCAGCACATTGTGAATATTGATGGTGTAATGATTTTTGAGAAAAGCAATTTTATGTACACCACATGCTTCGGATAATATCATTACCCTTAAACATAATAACCTGCTGTTGCATGAGAACCCTGAAACCGATTGGGTTTTTTCTTGCATAAAACTTTGAGTTTATAGTTGTTTTATTTACATAATGATAGATGTGTAACAGAGGTAATAAATTCTCGCATAGTAAGCCATGACCGATTACCTTTAAATATATCATGTAAAGATGAAATCGTTCATATATTTTATATCAGATTATTTGTTGTAGATGTAATGGTATGCTGTCGAATAACATTCATATTCCATCTATAAGCCAAAATATTTTTTATAAATATGCACATCGATGTAGTCGAATACACGTTTTATCTGTTGATTTAATACACTGAACAACTGTGACACTAGTTATGTGAAATTTGTGATTTTATTGTAATAGGAATTAACACAGCATCTTTTCTCTTATGTAACCTGTCACAAATGGGTGAAAGATTCTCGCAGCAACGTTAAACTGAATTTTCACTCTTATGTAACCTGTTTTATTACAATATTAGTCTTCTATAATTCTTTCTTTCAAATTTACGCTTCTCTAATTTTATTTTTATTGTTTATTAAATGCATTACTATAGAGCACCTTTTGTAGAAATATTTTCAAGTAGGCAAGCAGTCAATGTGCGGAAGATGAATTCAAGATAGGAATTAGTTTACAGGTTAAAGTTGCTA
The DNA here is from genome assembly GCA_033042655.1 of Cyathermia naticoides. NCBI lineage: Eukaryota > Metazoa > Mollusca > Gastropoda > Neomphalida > Neomphalidae > Cyathermia > Cyathermia naticoides. The sequence goes on from JAUTWP010065633.1 coordinate 12,481, forward strand.
GAACCGTATTTACAGGTATTAACTGATGCGTCAAAACATATAAAAAAATATTTGTTGGCTACATCGGTTATTCACTTACCGATCTGGAAATTTGCGTGGTCAAACTCTACCACGTA
>JAUTWP010065744.1:0-12595 GCA_033042655.1 Cyathermia naticoides
TTTTGGGAAAAGTGTTAGGTTGACTTATAATCAGGTCAGTAATGGTAGTCGTACGTATTCCTGACATTTACTTCCTGGGTCTCTGTCCTTCATTTGCCTATGAAATGAGCCCCTTGCTCGTGAAAAAGCCCACCCCCTACTAGGCCAATGATGAGTGGCTTCAGCCCCCTGGGCTTATTCCCGGTCAAATATGGTAATTAGTCATTCATTTAGCCATTCAAGACGATCATTGACCGCTCGGTCGTCACAATATTAGGTAGAATGAATGCAACTGGATGGAAGGTCACATCAAACCGTACTTTGTACACTTACTGAAAAATGTTATTGTTCGGGAACAGAATTCTTGAAAATCTGCAAATGCATTTAATGACACGAGCTGGTGCTGTGTTTTCTACGGCTATCAGTATATACAGTGGATTCGGTTTAAACTGGAAACCCTCTAAACTGGAATCACGTCAAAACCAGACAAACAATTTGGTCCCAATGTTCCAGATAAATTATATTACATTATTAACTGATATGACACAACAGTTTATGATCAAAACTATCTGCACACCATTTGTTTGTGAGATAGTAATTTTTGCATATTTTCAGAGGGTCCGGCATATCCTGGTTTGTGTAAGGTGAAAAAAGGCTAGTCTCGATTTCTCAGGTTATAGTTAAGTAATTCAAAACTAGTACCATTCCGATACTTGCTTATTGATGATTCATCACTGCTAACATATTTTAAAGTATTAATACTGAAAAAAACCTATTGAAACAAAACATTATTATTATTTTTTTTAATTATTTCTATGAATCCCCAATAAAACATAATTTAAAAAAATTAGTTGATTATAACATGAGAAATTGGGACAAGCCTCATTTTCGAATTGCAAAAAAACAGGACATGCCGGACACCACTTTGTTTTGGGTAAAATTAAATTGTATGTTAAAACAATATTACTATAGATGATGAATTAACAAATATTGTATCAAATGAAGTATTATTATCAATTAAGGTGCAATTTACAAACATTTAGTGTTTCTTATGTTGACTCACTTTTCACATAAGCTTTGAAACGACAGTCTCCAATATTGCCCGCTTCGTCTGTGGAAGCATACACAACCTGATAAGCACCCCAAGTAAACAATTCACCTGTAAAGAATTAAAAACATAATTAAATTTCATACAGTGAGCACCAGAAGTAAAGAATAAAAACATAATTAAATTTCATACAGTGAGCACCAGAAGTAAACTACATGTATTAAAATATAATTAAATTTCATACAGTGAGCACCAGAAGTAAACAATTAAAACATAATTAAATTTCATACAGTCAGCACCAGAAGTAAACTATTAAAATATAATTAAATTTCATACAGTGAGCACCCCAAGTAAACAATTAAAAACATAATTAAATTTCATACAGTGAGCACCAGAAGTAAACAATTAAAAGATAATTAAATTTCATACAGTGAGCAACCCAAGGAAACAATTAAAAGATAATTAAATTTCATACAGTGAGCACCCCAAGTAAACAATTAAAAACATAATTAAATTTCATAGTGAGCACCAGAAGTAAAGAATTAAAATATAATTAAATTTCATACAGTGAGCACCAGAAGTAAACTATTAAAATATAATTAAATTTCATAGTGAGCACCAGAAGTAAACAATTAAAAAGATAATTAAATTTCATACAGTGAGCACCAGAAGTAAACTATTAAAATATAATTAAATTTCATACAGTGAGCACCCCAAGTAAACAATTAAAATATAATTAAATTTCATACAGTGAGCACCAGAAGTAAACTATTAAAATATAATTAAATTTCATACAGTGAGCAACCCAAGGAAACAATTAAAAGATAATTAAATTTCATACAGTGAGCACTCCAAGTAAAAAATTAAAATATAATTAAATTTCATACAGTGAGCAACCCAAGTGAAGAATTAAAACAATTAAATTTCATATAGTGAGCAACAGAAGTAAACAATTAAAATATAATTAAATTTCATAGTGAGCACCAGAAATAAACTAAAGAATTAAAAACATAATCAAATTTCATATAGTGAGCATACTACTGTCTCCTGATATCGTGGCTTTCCTGTGGTATCGCAGTATTTGCATTTTCCATGTTTTGGGCACACAATGCCACCTAGTACCATTTTAGTTTTAGACATATGTTTATCTCTGTCATTAGGTTACGTCTGTGAAGAAATATCAAATTATTTGTTAAGTTATCATTGTTTTACTGTTTCTACATAAAATATATAAATGTGGGATTTTACCGATACCCCCTCATTTACAAAACACCCTATTTCTATCATGATAAAACAACATTGTTCCACAAGATTAACATTATTGTTGTCTGGTCATTGGCTGTCAAAATGAGATTTTACAACATTGCAGTGGTATATTATATTTTCATTATTAGAAACAATTATTGACTATTGTGGGGATGAATATATAAATAGTATTATAACATCCTTATCAGGCCTCTATGTGTTTGCTGATAAATGATGGATGACTGAACTGTTAAATAGTGCACCTCCAGGATCTGCAGGTGAAATGAGTGGAAAAGGAAGGTCTACATCACTAACATTCCAGACAAGTATCACAAAACATTTGTTTCTGGACATTACTATGTATTTGCGTACAAGAAGTACACCTTTTTTTACCATTAAGGTCCTCCATAACTTTTTTTAAATGTAATACATTTACAGCAATTTTTGTCCACCTCCCCCTACCCTTTGAAACTGACGGCATGTTCCGCAAATGATTATACAAATAATAATTCTGTTTTTATAACAAACAAAAATATCTTTGTGTGGAATGTGTAAATAATCTTCAAACTTACTGTTGAGAGATGTTGTTACATTTCCTTCATCAAATGTTATGTCTGAAAAAACATTGCTGACCTGAATTGTTCTTTTTTCTGACACCTCACTGAATGCTGTTGTAGGACAGTTGTCGGCAGATGGAACAACCTTATCTGAAATAGTATCTCTTTTATCAATGCAGCACACCAAAACAAAAAGTATTTTTTTTTTATTTAACAACACCACTAGAGCACATTGATTTGTATCTTATCATCGGCAATTGGACGTCAAACATATGGTAATTCTGACACATTTCCTTAGTAAAGTTTGTTTTATTTAACAATGCGACTAGAGCACAGGTCAGGTAAATGTATTATGTGCTTCCATCAGATAACTGTTCAAACTGATCAGAGCCAGAGATTGTTCCCAATGGAAGATGACTAGAGCACATTGATTTTTATCTTATCATCTGCTATTGGATGTAAAACTTGGTAATTCTGACACATTTCCGTAGTAAAGTTTCAACCAGCATATACTGTTGATCTTGAAATTAATGCATCCCTAAATTAATGTGAGTGATGGTGGGCAGACAAAAATGCGACCTGAAATTAATGTGAGTGGCCTCCCTACAAAATGTAACTTTTCATAGGAGCAAATGTCTGTGTACCTTTCAGTGTCTCCGAGATTAAGTAACTCACTGACATATCTGTGTAAACATTGATTAACATGTTTAAAAACTAGTGGTCCACCTAGGGATTAGCATGTTAAAACTTATTCATGCATGGTGCTGTGGTTCATTTGGTGTTTTTTACAGGGTGGCGAAAACCCTGCAAGTCACACTTATCTGGTAACTTGCTGGACTATTATTCTGTCTTGATGATGATGTATTGTGCTTCAAACCTTTATTTGTTTGGTTTTAATACAGGTATGTGATTATTCTGCTTTTATTTTCCTTTATTGCACTTCCACAAAACCATTTTCTTAATGGCTGTTCACTTACCTGTAAACACAGCAGCACGCAATATATGACTGGTGACCAGTCAACGATATCACAGTGCATTTGTTTATCTACTGTTTTTGCTACGATGTTAATTTTAGACGAACACTTTTTTCAGGCGTTAATCAACATAAATAATTGCATCATATTATTAATGCAAAAAACATAGACTCGTATTTTTCGCATTAATATTATGATCGCATTAATTTCATGATCTACAGTATTTATTTATTAGCCTGTATTAAACCAGATTGCCAATTAAAAAAAGGTATACATGTATCAGCATACTTAACATCTAAATAATTTATAAGCTCAGAAAACATCTGATATACTTGCAAGAAATGCAGGGTATTTATTTATTATGGGTTTTGTTATCAATCATTTTGTTAAGTATTTTTAATCATGTTAAATTCTGTGATATCAGATACATTTTAGAAAGATGATTGTGGTAATCTGAACTCTTCTTGTATAACTAAATTGTATGTAATTCAGTCATCTATAGTTAGTGCTATTGGACAAGAACCAGTAGGCTGAATTTCGTTACCAGACAGTTTTGTTTTTTTACACAATCTACATGTAATTCAACTTTGCATTCAAAGTGGATTTTACTACTTTCACGAATATCATGTGTTGACGAATGCTGTGCTAGGACTATCAGTGTTTGGACTACAGTTCATTTTCATACAATTTGTGCATGATCATTGACGAGGTAAGGCCTCTAGTTGTGATTTCCGAGGCCTCACTCAGAGCCAGTTTGAAGCTTACTGGTGTCCCAGTTTCAAATTCCTCCCAGTAATTTGAACCTAGTTTTAGATTACCGGGGGTTGTTTGAACCTAGTTTCAAGTTACCCCTCTTAGTTTCAAACGACACCCCCAATAAATATCTTCTATCGATCCATCTGTCCATGTGTCACATCTATCTATCACATTCTAGTCCATCGATCACATCTGTCGATTGGATCCATCCATCCATCAGATCTGATCAAATCCACCCATCACATCTATTCCCCACATTCATCCATCGAACACATCTATCATCAAATCCACCCATCATATCTATTCCTCAAATCAATTCATCATAATGTCTATCCATAACATATATACTATCACCACATCCACCCATCACATTGACATCTTTGGATCCATCGACCACATCCATCTATCACAATTATATCCATCGACTGTATCATCACCCATCGTGCACAATGTAAGATATCACATTTTGGTTTGTATTGTCAAAATATTTGTTTAAACATAATTTGTGATACTTTTATGCAAAATATGTGTCCATGTAATATCAATTTTCATATTTTATTGAACTACTTAATATATCACGTTTCGATGTAAAACATAAAATTATACAGATACCCTATTTGTGAAAATGGTTGCTGGGTGGGTGTACTTTGAATCTAGGTTCAAAGTACCCAGGAGTAACGTGAACGAGGGGTAGTTTGAACCTATTACACCAGTCGTGACGTGAACCAGGGGTAGTTTGAACCTATTACACCAGTCGTGACGTGAACCAGGGGTAGTTTGAACCTATTACACCAGTCGTGATTCAGATTCATTCTGTCCATAATAGAAATAATAAAGACTTGAAACATAACAATTATATCTGTGTTGTTTTTATTTATGAAAAATTTGCATACAATGATCGTATACATGTGAATAGTGTAAAGCAGACAAAGTAGTGTGTATGGATACACTCTTGAATAGCAGACTAAGTTTGGTTTACGTGTATAATGGACATTTGTCCAGTTTACACGTATAACAGACAAAGTACGGTATATACGTATAACAGACTTTGCATATAACGGACAAAAATAGCCGGTTCCAATTTGTACTTTATATGCAAGGTCTACTGTATTTTAAGATATATGCCTTAATAACATTAGAATTAAAATTTTCATGCATATGTAATGAATATAACATGAAAATGTTTATGAATTATTAAAAAAGCAATGGTCAGTATGCATATACAAAGTACATGGATTATGAAACCAATTATATGTCAAAAATGCACAATAGATTAAAATTAATGCGTTTTTAGAAATTTGCAAGCTGAAAGAATATACCAAATATTAATTTCCAATAAATATTTTGAAATCTAATGCATTTTTTCTTTAGTTTTATGCACTAAGCATAGACATACACATAATAATTGCAGTGTTTTTATCACATGGTGCAAACTAAATATTGTTTAAATTTTTGAATACATTTAGCTGTTTATATGCAGGTTACATAAAACGTTAATTAAAAACATTTTGAGCTTAATAATTCAAGCACTGTCAACTGGTATTTTATTAACATTCTTTTTTTCTGTAACCTAGTGAAAACTCCTGATTTTTAGTGTTTGTTAGAAAGGAATGTTTCTTTAATGACACCCTAGAACATAATGTAATTAGTGGCTATTACGAATAGTATTAGGTGACAAACATTTAGGATTTACAACTCATAGTCTTCAAAAAAAGCAGCACTTTCCCACACAGGACACCACATACCACAGCCTTTGATGAACCAGTTGTGAACAAATAGCTCAACTGTAAATGGATCATACAAACAAATGCTTCCCAGATATTCTAATGTCTCCCTTTGAGCATTAAACAAACTAAACTCGAATAAATAACAAACAATGTTATAATCACATGTCAACATGTATTTAGTAGGATCCACAACATACATGTACATATCAAAAACCTGAGAAAAACAAATTATGTCAGAATATCTTAATGACATGTGTAATTTACCACACAAAAAAGTAAAAATATTTTATTAAATTGAGAATCACCAATAAATACTATACCTATTGATACATTTACACGCAGATTTTTAACTTAATGGGTATTAATTTAGAAAAAAGTTAACTTAAATCTAATTTTGTTTGGGTGCCAAACTTTCATTTGTCATTGGCCAGTAACTTAATTTAAACTTTGGTTTACAGCCATTATAGATAGTTAAGCACAAAAAATAATATGGATTAGTTTGAAATAAAATATACAATAAAATAAAAATTTGCAACTAAAGCAGTAATGAAAAATTAACTGAGGGTCCCACATTCATACTATTAAAATCTAACCTAAAGTAAAGCTCATTTTAATTCAATCAGGGAATTAGTCAAAGTTTATATGTGCTTAATTTACATTCAGTTGCACATCATTTATTTAATTAAAAAAAACATGCTTAGGGATTTTTTTTAGAAGTATAACATTCTTATAAGGTTGGCATCAAAACCCATGACCTGTCCACTTTAATTGAATTGGACGGAATAGGTAGTTCATACGGGCTTGACTGTGGGGCCCAACAAAGTTTTATTACAAACATAACAAACAAACAAAATTTAATGTACATTCAACAATCATTATTAACAAAAAACAGTATAATATACCTTTTCTCAGTGCCAATGCTTATAACATGATTTTCAATTACTTTATTTAATAGAGAATTAATATTTTACAACTTGTTTTAATCAAACAAAGTGTTTTGGCAAGGAAAGTGATTGCATGTAATCTTAAAGTATGAACAAATTAAATTACAATTAAAAAATAAAGTACAACAATGACCGAAAACCCAACTGTTTTTTTACCATCTTGACAAAAAAACAACAACAGTCTTTTGAACTACAATCCCATTAGTTCACATATAATTATGTGTAGTGATATAATTATGTGTAGTGAATAATTAAAATATGTATGCATGGACGGATGAGGATATGTTTGTTATTTAGTTAATTTGTGTTCATTGGGATATAAAGGATGCAGTGAGTGATGAATGCAGACATGAAACATCTGGATCTTAATATGAAACAAATTGGCAGTATTCATTTGGTTACCCAAGGAATTTTGATTGAGAATATACACCAGTAATTAATACTGAGGATTTAAGTAATAAAACTGGTTAACAAATTGTAAGTATGGCCCCAGCATACATTGTACTCTCATACACTTAGGAATAAACATTTCTATTCATAAATTTCCTAAGTTGAAATTCATCCTATATTGAATTAGTTTCAGATGATCGATGTTTTGCAGGTGACCAAAAAATAAATTGATCTTGTGGAACCAAAACAAGGAGAACATTTTTTTATTGTCTCAAGCTGCCCGATTTCAAGGCCAATCATTTGTAAACAAATACAATCACAGTAACAATATATTTTCATATTATTTCACTACAACAGGCTAAATATTCACCATAATTTCAAGAGATTCTTAATATAAAACAATGTTCATCTCTATTGCTTTATGATTATATCTTATGATGAAAAAAACCCAATACATTTTACATTTCATAACCAAATTAGCTATTTTCTCCCCATCAGACAAGGATATAAATAGGATTTTTTTTAACCTCTTCAAAGGTTGAAAGTTGTATCCACTATAAAGCATGTGCCAGTCACATGTCTATTTACCTCACAGACATTCAACATTTTCCAAACTTAACATTAATTTTTGAAAATTAAGTTGTAATTGTTCATTTAAAAGTCTAAACACTGGTAGTGTATAAATATTTCCAAAACAAATCTGGATGGATATATATGAGTGTGACATAAAGTGTTGTAAAAAATATAAGTTACTTGTTTGACATAAAAATTATGTTTGCCACAGAAACTTTTAATCCTTGCTCACATAATTAATCTCTCGTCCTGCCCTTTTTTGTACAAATTTTGATCTTTTCCTTTTCTTAATCCTATTTTGATATAGAATTCAAGTTTGATTTTTTTTAATCATTTAAGCAAGTTGTTATACTTAATTCTAGTTTGATTTTTTTAACCATTTAAGTAAGTTGTTAGTTAAACTTAATACATTAAATTCTTATCCATCTCAGCATTATCAAATGCTCTATTGGTATCGTTAAATAAAATAAACCTTTTTTTAAATTATCAAATCGTCTAAATTTAAATAAATATTCCACATCTTAATATTCAATTTAATTCTTGTACACCTTTTCCATAAAACCCCTTGAAAACAACATATTAATTATTTGTGCTACCAACATTAAACTAATGTCAAATACATGGGTAGAAATGTTTGACAATAATCAAGTTGACTTGGGGTAAGGAAGACACCAGGGTCACAACAGCAATTGTAAACTTTCTTTATAAGGCCTTAAGGCATATGCCATTCAAATGATCCCTGCAAATGATGGTGGGTGAATTCTTAAACCCTAATACTTTATCCATTTGACAAAAGTGTCACTCTTTTCACAGCCTGAAAATCAACTGATTATCTGACTACAACATGAAAACAAACAATAAATCACTTAGGTGAAGCGATCACATTTTGTAGTCGACTAAGTTGATGTCTAACAGGCTAACAATACTGACAGTGTCTGTATTGTGATAGCTGCCATTGTACAACTGCTGTAGTTAGGAAGTACACGCGTACAGCAAATCCATGCCTACTCTCCTGCCACTGGCTAGTCGTTCATGCCGATGTTGCGGAAGAGGAATGACATGGACTCGCGGTTGTGGATGCGACGTATTGCCTCGACGAGCATGACGCTGATGTCAACAGTCTTAATCTTGTGACACTGCATCTTCTGCACCTCATGAGGGACTGTATTAGTAACCACAACCTACAAAATATTAATACACAAATACATCATTAATATTTCACTCGACATAACCACAATCTAAGTACAGTAGCAAAAAGAAACCATCAATACACAAATAGATTATCAATATTTTGCTTTGAAGCTTGGCTAACTTAACACTTGATTGTTTTAGTAACAACAAATTAGAGTACCAAACATAAATCAATGCAGAAAGAAATACATCATCAAGGTTTAGCTTTTGAAGCTTGGCTAACTTAACACTAAACGTAACTTGAAATATTAAGATTTCTTAAAGAATTAGAAATCGGTTGCTGGCAATGATGAGTAGTTTATACAAATTTTAAGTCACTCATGAGCATAATAACTGGTAAGGTCAGTTTTTCTATGTTAAATTCATGCATGGTTTGATATCGAGGAAGTTGATGTTATTGTAACATAACAGAAGTCATGAAGTTATGACATACCTCATCAATACAGGATTCCTCTATGAGTCGTGGAGCATCTGCAGACATGAGACCGTGTGTTGCCATCACGTAGATCTTGTACGCACCCCTCACTTTGAGAGCATTCGCAGTCTGGACAAACAATTCTGCATCATCTATCATGTCATCCTGAAATAACAAGCATCTTTATAAGCTGGTGTTTAAATAAAGTAGTTTGTTTTATTTAATGGTCACACTCCAGTCCAACTGGGCTAACGGAAACTCACTTGTTACAGTTAGTGTGAACATGCCCCCCTTTCTGCTCCCCCCACCCCCTCCTTTTCCTGTCCCGAATGCAGTGGATGGATAAAACCATAAACTGCAGCTGTGAGAGGCATCTGCTATAACAGTCTGACTCTGAAGGTGGATGTAAAACAATTTATCCTATCCTATTTAATGGTGCCACTAGAGAAAACTAATTGCTTTTTAATCATCAGCTATTGGATGTCAAAGATACAGTAGTTCTGACAGGTTTTTAGAGTAAATTCACTGCTACCAAATATACTACTCTTTCCAATACTAATACCCAGTAAGTAGCAAGGGGACATTTATATGAATTATTCCACAGACAGAACAGCAGTTATTAGCCTTTGATGAGGGTGTTGAGGATCATTGCCTGCAACCTTATGCACCTAAGCCATGTGCACTAAATGTAAGGAGCTATGGACTTTATTATGTTTGTTGTTTCAATTGAAAAATAGCCAGCTCAATTTTCAAAAATCAGCATTAAAAAGACAACACCTCCAGTATTGGATATGACTCCAATAACATTATAATATAAACTGCATACCACAATGATAGCTATTCTTCCACCAACATCACCAACAACATTCAATGGAGGTTTCTCTTTGGCTTGCAATACTGAAATAAAACCAAATTTTAATTGTCTAAAATATGACTTAATTAAGTATTTACTACATGCACATTATGACATATGGTGAAATTCCAAACTTATAAAAAGAGATGTCAGGAGAAATAATATCTGAAGCATTTTTCATAACAATTTTATGTTTTTAAACTGGACTATAAGCAACCCTTTTTATATGATAGTGGGGTATTTGTTCTATTTGATTACTAGTACATACCGGTATATGTTTTTAACATTTTCTCTTCAAAATATGTTATAATTTCTAAAGATAAGAACAATGTATTTTAAACAACAAAGAAAAACAAATGCCATCACATAGTTCACAGAAAGAAAACCATTATGACTCATTGAACAGAGGAAAATGTGGATACAGTCAAACCTGTCTTAAGCAGCCACCGAGGGGAGTAACAAAAAGTGGTCACTTAAGACAGGTGGCTACTTAATACAGGTTATATTGTACTAAATTAGCTGATTTGGGAGAAAACAAAGGTGACATTTGAAGACAGGTGGCTGCTTTAGTAGGTTTGACTGTAATTACAAACAATTCTTTACCTGGAACTATCTCAAGGCCAAACTCATTTCCCATTGGTCGGACACCATCAATCAATGGTGGTGAATTGCGACCATCATCTTCCTCAGACTCTTTGCTCTCTCCATGAATGACAGCGATACCGAGACGCAATCTCTCCGCATACGAAGTGGCCCTCTTTACCGAGTTGGCATTCCTCGCAACTATCACTGCATTTCTGTAGTCTGGAATCTTTTCAATAAAATATGTTATTTTATTAAGTTATTTTACCTAAGCCATGTTAGTGTTACGTTAAATTGTAACTGTTAATTCATGGAATAAAAATCTTACAAAAAAAAGAACAAGTTATTTTACTAAATTCTACCATTACCAATAAAATTTTAGAAATCATATCAGTCGTGATGGCATATTGCCTAAATATATCAAGAGTTCAGGGGTTGAAAAATTATTTGAAAACTCACTTGCCGAAGGGCAAGTGTGATTGGCATTTTCACTTGCCCAAAATAGTTTTTCACTTGCCCGACCAGAAATTTGCTTATTTATGTGACTAAATCAATAAAGCATATATAACATACCAGTGAGTAATTATTTAGTTTGAACTATGTGTACATGTACATGTATATAGCATGAATCTAAGGCATTAAATCAACTAAACAAAACAAACTTTACTTTTTTTCATTTAGGAGAAAACAAACTTTTTCAATTTGATCTTGCAAATTAGTTTACCGAAGGGCTTAGCCTGAGGTTAAAAATGTAAACATTTGAGGGATCAAATGGATGGTAAGTGAATAACATCTAAAAATAGAAAAACTCTGTATGGTTATCTCTATTGTAAACTGAATCGTTTTTCTACGGAACTAACTCTGTATTTGGTAACTCATTAGCTTTCCGGGTGTTATTTTCATTTGATCCCGGAAATCATGCAATCAAATTACATACTATGCTTACTTTGAGTTCACAATCTATTTAGTTTTGCTATCGCGTTACCTTCCAGAGACGGATCCAGAAATTCCATTTAGAAATTCCCCAATGACAAGCCTAAGGTCACCAAAAGTTCCCAAAAATATTTACAATGTAAAAAATAGAAAAATCGCAAAATTTAGGGGGCCCCCCTAGATCCGCCACTGGCACATATCATGGTATTTGTTAAACCAGTTATGGAACCATTGGTCGGTGCAAGTGGAAACACCTACCCATTGAGCCTTGCGGAGTCAATACCGAGGTTAAAAATCCTATGACTTGACTGAGAGATTCGATCTCAGTACCTACAAGCCATAAGTCCGATAGCTTAAAAGGACTAGAACCGTATTATTTCGGTTGTTTTAATTCCTTTCAAGGATTATAATTATGGAAAGTGTATATA
>JAUTWP010065855.1:0-12594 GCA_033042655.1 Cyathermia naticoides
AAGTAAAATGTCCGGTTTTCAGAGGTGTCCAGTTTTCAGGGGTTATATTTACATTAAATGGACACATTGGGACCAAATTGTTTGTCCGGTTTTCAGAGGATTCTGGTTTAAAGGGGGTCCGGTTTAGGGGGGGTTTCACTGTATATGTGCTAATCAGCTTAGTTCTAGTCACTACAATCTATTGAGGCTATATTGTTTTGAGGAACAACAACCAGGCTATTTGGAATTACAGTCGACTGTCTAAACCGGCATTTGACTAATCCAGATTTCTGTGTAAACCAGCATGACATTAAAAGTCCTGTCTAACTCTGTAACTCTGGATAAAATATGTCTGAACCAGCATATTGGTCTCAAATGGATCTGGTTTACTGTATTAGTCTTACAGTAAAAGTAACTAATTTTAATGAGTATTTAAGTAAATGAAAAATCAGTTCTTACCTGCCGTTTATCCCGGTGGTTGGTGGCTCACACAGTTTCTTAATCCACACTGCACACTTCTGCCGATCTAAGTAATATATTAAATATTTAGAAAACGGTCATTGAATGTGTCAACCATCTACTTAGCAGTATAATGCAAAACATTTAATTATACAGAATTCTTTTTATGACTAAAGGTGAAGCATGGTTTTCTGCAATCAGATTTGTTCAGAAAAATTATAGTGACTTACTTTAAAATACACACTTAAAAAAGTAAAATTATTATCATAAATTTAACACAAGCACAGACCCATGAACCGTACATGTATTATTTATTTAATACCAAAATAAAAACTACATGGATAGAAAATTTAAAAATATTTACATTAGCCTAAAGAATTACTGTAGTAGCCCAGAAAAATTACTAGTCACTATCAGAAATCACTAGTCTCGTTAACAGTACAGTGGACTCTGTCTAACAGGACACCACCGGGACCAAGTAAAGCATCTAATTTTCAGAGTTAGATTTTCACTAAATGGACACATTGGGACCAAATTGTCCTGTTTAGAGGGTTTCTCTGTATATGTAAATAGCATGACTGAATAATTCAATATTGGAACACATGTACAGGTTCAAGCAACTAATGTTCTATAAACTACACCATCTATTTTTATTAGTTTTCATTCATGATCTACATTACCTGTTTTCTGTGGCAGCTTCAGGACATATGGTTTCATGTCAGCAAGAACCTTGTCAAACTCCTGATCCAACTCTAGATAGGAGTCCTGACTATCCATACTGGACTCCTCTCGATCTCCTTCAGAACTACACTCCTTCTTCAACCGAGACTTGCGTTTCTTCTTTCTTCGCCTGTGTCTCAGCTGCTCGTAGGAGTCCTCTGTTGTCTCTTGGACTCCAGCATGTCTCAGGTCTAGTTCTAGCTGCTTCTGTCTGGACAAAGAAACATACAAAATGTGAAGATCAGCCAACAGTTCCTTCATGTCACTCTCATCAACTAGCACTTTATCAGAACATTCATCTGGCAGTTTCTGAAAGTCAACATCAACAGGACTACTATCATACTTGCTTAAAACTGGATCAAAGACTTTTAGGTCTAAACCCGGGTCTGTCGAGACAGACTCAGTTTTTAGAGAACTATTGCTCTTAACTGCAATATTTACATCAGCAATGCCAGAACTGCTGCTGCAAGAGATGGGACTTTTAACAGTATTTTGTTCTTCCTTTGATCTAAGTAATGCTTTATTGTATTCGTCATGTACCCACTTATGTTGTCCAGCGTGATCACAAGAAAAAACACTATCATTACTGGTTTCACAAAGCACAACAGCACTGCAAGAGTTCACTACATTTAACTTCTGAGGTGAACTGCATGCTTTTATAACACAGCTCTTCCTTTCTTCATCAGTTGTATGAACCTTTTCAACCGGAAACATCTGAGCTACATTTTCTTCATGTAGCTGTTCAGATGAATGTTGTGTGATGCTGCCCTTCATATCATCATCAACAGTATGATGGGTATTATCAGTTGTGCAAGTCTGAGAATCAACAGAACTGTTGTCAGGTAACCCATTCTGATGTTTTGATAAAACCATATCGTTAAAACATTTCTCTTCTTGTTTCAAAACAACTGCTTCCCCATCTTTACTACTTACTGATGATGCCTGGTGAGCAATGCCACACACATTCTGTTCTTGTTCTTTAAAATGGTTTTCTGAATTCAATTCACAATGAGGTAAATCAGAATTTTCATTTATTGAAGACAAATACTTTTTATCTAACATTGGTTGATTTTCAGCTTTTTCATCGGCAGAACTAGGTGAAATGCCGTTTTCATTTATTGATGACAAATACTTTTTATCAAAGGTTGGCTCATTTTCAGATTCATCATGTTCATTATTTTCAGAGACAATTGAAGGAGAAAGATTTTCCTTAACATTATTTTCATCTGCTCTTGATTCTGCCCGTACAGCCATAATTGACTCAATTGTTTTCTTAACATGCTTGTGTTTTGCTGATTCTTCATCACCCCCAGTTATCTGTTGTAGAAGTTCTCCCAGTTGGTTGCTCTGTCCACTTCCCATCTGCTTAATCTTGGACGAGGAACTAGCAGACGGCTTGGCTGTATCTTCTGACTTTTCCTGTAGAATTGCAAAAACCTTTCTTGAGATATTCCTATCCAAACTATCACCACCATTTGGAATCGGTCTTTGGTCATCATTATTTTCTTTAAGACAAGATTTCTCCATTTTCTCGGAAGATGAAGTTCTTGTTTCAGAATCAAATGACAACTGGTACTTCTTGTCATCATCTTCTACATCATTTTCGCATTCAATGATATCAGTCAATTCCTTTTCATCACAACTGCCATCTGTTTGTTTTTGACCTGTGGGAGATTTTGAAATTCCATTGGAAAGAATTTTCTCATTTTGTGTTGTGTGATCACCAATGGTTGGAAGATGTCTGTGGTATCTGACATTGTTACTCACAGTAGCTCGGTTTGCTGCTTTTGATTTTGTCCTGTGATTCAATTTTTGCAAATCTTTGGCCAGCTTTGCCAAGTCATTGTGACTTCTTGACCACACAGACATTGCAAATTAAATATGTGAGGTAATTGTTAACTGAACTGTTTTGTATTTATACATTTTCAAACATCGTTTATTTACATAAATAATTTGATTTGCAGTTTTATTTAATTTTAAAAGGGTCAGAAAATCTCCCCAAATTAGCACTTTTGAATTGTTTAAAATTTTGATTCATAGTCCAAAATATTAATACAAGATTAATTCTTTATAAATATCGGAGAAGAAACAACAATATTTCTACGTAATTCTTCAAGCAAGCATTTTAAGCATAGTTTTTACGACTTCATAAAAAATGAAACAGTTATTTGAGTCAATGTATGATCATTCATAATGAATAAAATAATCCTCTTTATACTAGAAATACCACTGATAAAATACCACATCTTCTACTAAAGTCAACACTTATTTATCTTTTGCACAGTTGGTTGTGACATGCACACTTTCCAGTCCATCAACACACACAGTTTTGCATAGTCATGATCCAAACAACCTTTAATATCTGAATGAGACGCAGAAGTTATTTATTTTCACAATAAATCCAACCCTTGTTGTTTGAGTGTTACAGGTCATATATGATGAATCGAGTAGGTGTGAAACACTGACAGGTCTTCTCTACTGAATGCACATTTTGGCAAGCTGTTGTAATGTTTGTGTAAGAGGATTAACACAACACACTCCTGTCTGTCAGTCTGTGTGTACACGCTTCTGTGCTATCTGTCAGTCTCAGTGTGTACACGCTTCTGTGCTATCTGTATACAGCACCTATATACGCTTCTGTGCTATCTGTCAGTCTCAATGTGTTCATAGTTCTGTGCTATCTGTATTCAGCACCTATATACACCTCTACACCCTTCTGTCAGTCTTGGTGTGCCATTTATTCCTATATACAGCATCTGTACATAATTCTGTGCTATCTGTCAGTCTTGGTGTACTATCTATTCCTATGTACAGCGCCTGTACACACTTCTGTGCTGTCTGTCACTGTTCCTGTACACACCACCCACTACCTGACCGGCAGGAGGAGGAGACCACTTGTATCCAATCAGTGACCACTCGGGGTGGCCACAATGTCACTTTATAACCTTAATCCCGCAATAAAAACACACAACACATTGTAATCAAAGTATTAAGAGGATTCTATTGATCAGTTACAAGCATTATGCGATAAAGATATCACAATTTTATGATCCTTGTGTCCTTCTGATAAACCATTAATTATCCTGGATGGGAGTCTTTTATCATCCAATTTTCTTTTTGTCCTTAGATGTCAAAGAATTTTGAACTCTTTGCTCATATCATAAAGCTATTTATCTCTTTTTCTCCTTCAAATATAAAAACTTTTATCATTGTGTTATTTGTTTTAGTTGTTAAGACATTTCTATAGAATTGTATTTTAGAAGCATCAAGATACACATGCAATGACCTAAACTGACATTTTGTGTCACATTCAAAACTGATGGATTCCAGGACAGTGAATAATGGACTCATCTAACTAGCTACTTTATGAGGATTCTCAATTTTGTACTATATATCCCATAATCGAGAATTATCTGCATTTAAAATTGATAAGGTTTGATGTAAATATATCTTGATATTAAAATGAATCTGTATGGCATTCAAATATATCTATACAATGTCTTAATGCTGCAAGATGAACATTCCTTCAGCATATAGCAGTAACTGTACCGAGCCAGTATCAAGTGTATGTCCAGCTATCACTAAAACAATCAGTCTATCACAGCAACACAATCTCTATGTAACACATCCATAAGACGAACACTGCCACTTTGGCATGTTTATCACCTGGTAGAACTAATTCTCAGATTTATGCATTCACAATCTTCTTAATTGATTTTAACATGCAAAACCTCCCATCCAACATAAAAACAAGAGCGAGAACTTCCACAGTGTTGCAAAATAAACACATCACATCCAGATATTTTTATCCTCTTTGAAGGGCAAAATACAGTCATTTCTCATTGTACATAATCATCCAGTGAACTGTCTAAACTGAGGTTTTAGTGTTTATTTCATAATTACAATTTAGTTTAAAGCAATTTCCATTCCAGCACTTGATGCCTAAACAAGCATATTTCTTTTTCTGTCCAACATTGATCAGTGCATTCAAGTAAAACTTCATTGTAAAAAGTTCCACATTTTTACTTTAAATACAAAAGTGAACATCCACATCAACCAACAGCAATAACCTTCAGAGTTCTGTATCTTGAAATTTAAAAAATATTTTTTTATCATTTGTGGACACAAACAGCTTTATAAGTACAGTGGTCTAAATCAGCATTGTCTAATCTGGATTTCTGTGTAAACCAGCATAATTTCAAACTCCTACCCAGCTCTGTAACACTGGATAAAATCCATCTATACCAGCACTCTGTCTAAACCAGCATATTGTGTTGGTCCCAAGTGGATCTAGTTCAGACAAGAGTCCACTGCATAGATTTATTTTGCAATTAAAAATCCTTGCCACATGAATAATATTGTAAGATTTCCTAGAAATAACGTGCACAGTTTTCTGTTTTAAACACACTGATCACAATTCACTCCACCACCGGCAAGGATTAATCTTTATATGTGTGTATCTTGATCCTAGTAATGCACCAAATTGCAATTCCCAGCTTAATTGTCACACATGTTTATTGAATATCCATAATTAAAATCACTCCATACAATAACCATGCACCTGCTAAAACAACTAGCACCGTCAATGGTTAATCTAAAATTAAGTCCCTCGACTAATAACCATTAAATATAGATGGAATATTGATAAGTTTATTGCTGTATTAACTTTCTGAAGGTGCCGGTGAAGCTACAGCATATGGCGATGGGCCAGCATGTTATAGACGGACTGACAAGACCACCAGACAAGAACATGCTCAAGTAAAGACCATGCAGTAGATAACCTGACTGTCCACTGTGTAAAAAGCCGATAAGACATATTTTAAGTAGCTAATGAATAGAATGAATTGTTGGTTCAACTGGCCGGACTGAATAGCGGGTGGAACGGTTTATAAACTGTGATAGAGGGATTACATAGTGTTTCACACAGCGTATGATACAATCTCTGCATGTAACTCTAGAATGTGTTTCTACTCCAAGATCTCGCCACATACATGACATCCTGCTTGTAAGACGTTTTCATACTGCATACTACAATATACTAGTAGTCACTTATTATACAATGTTATCACAAATACCAATGCATAACAATGCAGTTATCAGTTTTTCACATGCGTGTGTGTAATGTATATTTTCATGCACCATCAAGCTTGAACAATGCCCCCAAGCAAAGTCAAAATTATATTAAGTAAAACATAGAAATCTATTAAAATGCAATATACTCAATTTAAACTTCAGTTTATAATTTTTTTTATTTATAAACAAATACAGATTTCAATTTTCAGTCACAAAACATGATAAAACCATTTAAAAAAAAAAACCTCTTTTTAATAACAGCCCAACTCTTTGTTTCATCAACCAGTATGGATCAATCAACCCTAAAAATTAACCAACACAATGAGTTATGCTATTGAGATTTCTATGGTATTGTTTAACCCTTTTGGGGTTTTTATTTTTAATTTTTGTTGAAAATAAATATTAATTTGCAATTGCTGCTGTTAAATTTGAGGCCTGTAGAGAGTTCAAAGTGATCTGGAGCTGTCACTTGATCATTTTTTCTCTAGCTAAATAAATGTATGTTATGAACTTAGGTGGAATATTCAAGAAAGAAAATTTATTTTAATTTTAAAATGATCCCACTAGAGCACATTGATTTTTATCTTATCACCAGCTATTGGATGTCATACATATATTATGGCTACTCTTTAATATGCACTTTCTCACAGACAGGATAGCACATACCACCATCTTTGATGAACCAGTTGTGGACCAATGGTTGGAACAGAAAATAGACCAAACTGCAGCTGGGTCCACTGATACGGATTGATCCGATGACTGACCGCGTTACAGGCACACACTCTACCAATTGAGCTATGTCCCAATCTTTGGGATTTTTTCAAACAAATGACACTTGACAATGTTCTATTTATGTTTGATCTTAACAGTAATTTTTGACACCTCTTTCAGCTGCCCCGACTCTTAGAACATTCATATGACAATACGTGAATACACTACCACTAGATGGATTAACAGCAGGATTAAAATTAACTGAGAGGATCAAAGAACAAGTATACTGGAGCTCCTAATCAACACTTAATGCATTTATATAGCAGCACTTGAACATTTTGAATACCAACTAATTGAAACAAACAATGTACAAGTCTGTTGGAAGACAGGAACTAATTCTCAAAACTTGATCATATTATTCTGAATACCAGCTAATTGAAACAAACAATGTATAAATCTGCTGGAACACAGGAACTAATTCTAAAAACATTGACACAGCAGCACATGCATGCAGATAGAATAACAGCAGGGATTAAAATTCCATTAACAGTTAATTATCGAGTCAAATCTTCAAAAAGATGTCAAGACCGATACAACGGGCAAAAGACCGAGCAGATCTGAACTCGGGTTACAGTGATCAATGTTCCGGATGAGTAAAATTTGTTTTATTTAACAACGCCACTAGACCACATTGATTTTTTATCTTATCATCGGCTATTGGACGTCAAACATATGGTAATTTTGACACATTTATTCAGAGGAAACCTGCTACTGCCACATAGGCTACTCTTTTCCATAACAGTCTGGTCAGTTGTAACTTACTTAAATCAGAAAATCATGGGGTCTTTAAATGCACTTTCCTACAGACAGGACAGCAAATACAACATTTGAAGAACCAGTTGTGGAGTACTGGTTGGAATGGAAAATAGCCCAAACTGTAGATGGGTCCACTGAGATATTCCAGATGAGTGGCTTCATTGCGTATCAATGTTCTGGATGACTAGCTTCACTTCTTATCCAGTGGTATGAGCAGTGTACGAGCCGTGCACCAACTGAAAAGAGCTGCTTATGCCTGGACTTATCGGGCTAAGGCAATGTTATCGGGCTAAAGCAATGTTATTGTGTGTAATTAGCTGGCGTGAAATCAGTGCAATAATAAAGACGCCAGGCCAGCCGATGTAATTGGTGTTAAGCCGTGGCTCATGTATCTATCTGTGAAGTCAATCACTTTATCGTAGATAACATAAATGAACGTGTATTCATTTCAAAGTGTGTACCATTCTGGTTAACAGCACCAGTTCGTTTATTAAAAACAGAAAAAATAAATGAAATTATCATGGAAAAGATGAAATGTTCAATAATTTCCCAGTGCAACTTGCATTATCTGATTTGAGATTGTATCTTTTAAATATATTTTAGCTGCCCAATGGCCTTATTTTCGGGCTGTTAACTTGATTTTGATTTTATTTGCCAATGGTCCATATTTTCAGGTCTGTTTTGAATTTATATTTTATTTATTTGAGCTGCCCAATGGCCCTATTTTTGGGTCGGTAACTCTTATTTGTGTTGTATCATTTTACTATAAGCCGTGGCCAAATTATCCCAATAAAAAATAAATAATTGTTGTGTTAGTTGTCCTTGATAAGTGCCAATCTCTCTCCTACAAGTAAAACCATCACAAAACACAACCTCAACAGTGACATGTACTTCAGTTGATGCAACTAAAATCAAAATCAAAATTTCCTCTTGTAGACAAAACACATGAAACAATCATCTACCAACTGAACATTGGTCACTGTAAGCATGTGTAGATACACTCACTAAAGATATACTGACAGCCATAGAAAATGTAGCATTAATTTATTTAGCTCATTTTTGTTTTTGTGGATATGTTGTCTAAAATATAGGGTAGAATGAATGCAACTGGATGGAATGTCACATCAAACTGTATTTTGTGCATGTGTCTAGTTTTGCAATTCCAAGGAATATTTAAAAACATAAATACTGGGTAATAAAGTTTTGTATGCCCAGCAGACCTCTGCTTGTCCTGATATTCTCTTGATAGTCACCGCTGAACTAACACTATCTTCATAAATATTAAACTATGAATTGAAATCAATTTGTCATGCTTATATTAACTGCCATTTGTAAGTCCAGCCTCAATGTTTGTTACCACAATCTCAGGTATGATCATTGTGAACTGAATAAAAAGAGGATTACTGTTATATACTGTGACCATGCAACACCACTAAACACTCATTCTCAGAGTACATGGATTTAAATTTGATTTTCTTTTATCATAATGCCTCCCCCCAACCACCCATCCCAGACGCAGTGATTGGCTTGAACCATAATAAACGGCACCTGGGAGAGCTGTCTGCTAAAACAGCCTGGCTCTGAATGTAGATGTTAAACACCATGACCTGACCTATCATAGTGCCAACAAAAGAAATTATAAATGAAGGACAATTAGTAATTTACATTATAGTTTCCAGTAGACATAAGTTGATTATGTTTACAAAAGAAAACAAGTTTTGTAGTAGAAGCAGACAGGATATTCTGTGTTTTCTTGTAGTAATACAGATGGAATGGAAACTTATCTTCCAGGTGGGAGATTGTTTGCATAATGTCGGGACAAAAATCCACCTTTGAACTTTTAATAGAATTTAAAAAACAAATAGGAATTAAAAAACACTGCAGAACAATACTGTAGGCAGATTTAGGAATTTTAACAGGGTTTAAAGACAGTTTAAAGATATTTAATATTAAAAATGGGGTTCCAGAGTAAAATTATTTTATTAAAAAGAGAAAAATCCCACTGAAGGCAACCATGACGTGAGGCCTGACACTTTATGAACAAAACCAAAAAAAAGGAATTAAAAAACAAAATTTAAGTTAAATATTTTTTTAAAGTCTTGGCAATGCGACATATGTAAAATAATAATTAAAAACATGGAACTTAAAGAGTAGTTTCCTAATTTTTTCCTTAATTGTTGATTTACTCATTCTTTAATTCATTTTTTTAATGACTTCCCCTTGAACATTTAATAAAGTATAAAATTGTATATATATATATATATATATACATGTTGTTAATGTATTTTTATTTCAAGTTTTGTTTAAATCCATTTATTTTTCAGAAATTATGTACACAAATTCTAAAGATGCACAGAAGCATGGACGGTGGCAAACTAGTATACCCTTACAAATTTTGTAGAGGGGGCATAATAAATCTTTTGACTATGAAATGCTATTGTGTTGAAACCAATGTGGAACCGAATGAAAAAGACAGATTAACAACCAATATAATATCTTCATTTCAGCATTTAACAATAATAAATAAGTAGTGTGACCACTGTCAAGACAATTATAAAAAACACTAAAAAACATGTACACCTATTAGTATTTTATCAGCCCCATAATGGCTATGAAGTTTGGATTACCGTGGCTTTGTGAGTAACCAAATCTGAGATTACAGTGACACTGCTTCCAGTTTATCAAGAAGGATTAACATTACTGCTTGTATAAAGGGTGTTTAAGCTGGCTTATCAGTGTAAAATATCATTAAATATATTCCAAACATCCAACGGAATAACACCACAAAATGCAATTAATATCTGACAGAGATGTCAATAAAAAATAATAATAATTAAATATATAATAATAAAATGTTTATAAGAGTTGAAGGGTAGATTATTGTAAACTGACCCCGCTGAGATACATTTGGTCTTTTTTACATCAGCCAAATAATACGACACTTAAAAAAAATAAACATTGTAGTACATTTATAATGAATTTTTTTGCAATGATGTAGTGTTGATCTAATATATATATCACTGAAATTGAATAAGTTTCTTTTTTTCATTTTTAATTTCAATTTGTTTGTTTTTAAGTTTAAAAATTAAATGTATTCCAAGGTATATTAAAAATAAGATCATCATTTTTTAATCTATGTAGAAACAAACTATAAACCAATAATCAAAATGTTCAATCATTAATACCCTTTGCAAAATAAATGAAGTCTTTTCCATAGCCTATGTGGCTAATGATTTGTCTTAAAAAGATGAATACAATAAAGTCAACAGTATCAAACTGAAGAAAGGCTATGTGGTGTTGTTAAAAACTATTTTTATGTTATTATAATTCAAGGCAGCTCTGGTTATTAAAAATTTGAGCAATTAGTTTTTACAATTCAAGTCAGCTAGTTTATTACAATTCAGATTAGTTTATTACAATTCAAGTGAGTATTGGAATTCAAAAATTAGTTTTGTTCAACGTTTGTCTTATCAGCGGCTATTGGATGTTAATCATATGGTCATTTTGACACACTTCTTTTAGAGGAAACTCATGGCCACCACATAGGCTACTCTTTCCGATTTAAGCAACAAGGGATCTTTTATATGCACTTACCCACAGACAGGACAGCACATACCACAGCCTTTGATGAACTAGTTGTGGAGCACTGTTTGGAATGGAAAATAGTCCAAACTGCAGATGGGTCCACTGATAAGGTTATTACAATTCAGGGCAGTTTTTATTACAATTCAGGGCAGTTTTAGTACAATTCAGGGCAACTACAGTGTGTGTGTGATGTATTGCAAAATGCAATTTTAAAACTAAAAACCATTGTTCAGATGTTTTTGTTTTATTTGTGTGTGGGCAGGGAGAGATTCCATCACTTACCCATCCCCTAGACATGGTCCTGAATGTCCAAATAAGATTTATTTTTGGTCCAGTATATTACATCAGTAGAATTGCATGTGCTGACCCAAACATGTTTTAATAGAGATGACCCATTACTGCTTTTAAACAGATCCATGGTATATGTTAGCATTGTTTGTGCATTCTATAATTTATATTGTTTGATCAAAAATAAAGATGAAAGGGGGAGGGGATATGTCACTTGGACTCGTGTTTGTAGGCCTTGAACGTAAGAATTTTTAACACAATGCAATTTTGAAATTGTTTGGCCATTTATGAAAGTCTCACCAACGACAATTTTGATTCAACCTATCGCAATTTGGTAAAACTTAACTTTTGCAACAAATAAACATAACAGAAAAGTAATTTTTGCCAGTGGTAAACAAATGTCACTTGTGAAGCAGGGCCATGTCATGGTGTTTAATGTCTATGTTCAGATACAGGCTGTTATAGCCAATTTATACAAAACCAGAGGCAATGGCCACCGTTAAGTTCAAGCCTTGTGTTTGAATTCCCAATTGAGTGATTCTTGACTTGTTTCACAATTGTTTATTAAATATAGGTCAAACAACAATATAATGATGTTGATAGGAAGGTGGAAAAGAACATTAGTTTGAAACACACTATAGAGCAATGTTTTGGCAGTTATTGATTGGAAAAATTTAATGAATGTGCAGTCAAAACATAAAAGAGACTTTTTAAAAACTCAAATAACTAAATCTGTTCCATTTTAGATGATTAATTATACATAAAATCGGTTGGTGTTTATTTTCAGACATTATGTAAAGAAAATCTTAGGCTCTAAACAATTGAAAAGGATTACGGTATAGGTGGCACTTTTAAAGTTTAAGCTACTTATCGAAAAAGAGTAGCTGCATTACTGTGGCGGCAGCGGGTTTCCTTCTAAAAATGTGTGTCAAAATGACCATATGAATGACGTCCAATAACCGA
>JAUTWP010065965.1:0-12594 GCA_033042655.1 Cyathermia naticoides
GGACTGAATGGGCGTTTGGTTTTTAGGTTTTTATTTGACGGTAGGCTAAAGCCGTACCCTACGGATTCCCTGTTTTTGGGGAGGTAATTTCGAGACGCTTAGGCATGCGGTACCTCTAATAGTTTAATCTGTATCCTCACCTATCGGTGGGGAGATGAGGAGCGTTAAACAAACGAGAAGAGTTTCTCGTTTGTAGTGACGGAACCGAAACGGTCGTAACGAAGTGGAGCCGTGTAGGCTGGACTGAATGGGCGTTTGGTTTTTAGGTTTTTATTTGACGGTAGGCTAAAGCCGTACCCTACGGATTCCCTGTTTTTAGGGAGGTAGTTTCGAGACACATACTCTTTAGTGTTCTTGTAGTCGATACCTACAGTTGTATCCTGGGGAGGTAATGGGCGTTTGGTTTTTAGATTTTTATTTGACGGTGTAGTCGGGGACTACAACCTACGTATTTTTTATTAAAAAATATTTTAAATCATTAATAATTTTATTCTTATTATTACAAAGTTGAAACCTTATGAATATAAGAGGGCTTAAGCCCCATTTTTTGATGTTTCTTGAAAAAAAAGCTGTTATACTAAGTTTAAAAACTATTTAGGAAATTTAATGGAGCTTTTAACTATTGTCCACCCACTACGTACGAACTACTTACCAATTATTTATGAATTTTCAGGACAAATTACAAGGCATATACTTTTTTATGACCATGATGTAGTGGACAGAGCCTATGCTACAGAACTTAAAAACTCCATAGAACGTTTTAATGCCAAGTACAATCTCTCTACTGAAATAAAAATGATAGAGATAGATGAAGACAGTAAAAAAGATATGCAACAAATATCAGAAGTTTTTGAGGGGAAGAGTAAAGAGATTTATTTGAATGGAGCAGGAGCAGATACAGCACTGTTTACAGTTTTGTCTTCTATTATATTACGAAATGATGGAAAAGTTATTGCTTATGATAGCGAAGACAACAGTTATAATCTTATTACTCAAAATGGATTTACCAATAAGCAGATTGAGCGTTCTATGAACATAGAAGATTTCTTACTGCTTATGGGTGAGGAACTTTTGTTTGAGAACAACAAAGAGGAGATAGAGAAGAAGAGAGAGGCTTTAGAGTTACTTTTTTCAGATGTGAAGCGTCTTTTTAATATACGTTTTTTACTGAAAAATCGTAAGACAAAAGAGCTTAAAAAACGATATGCAAAGTTTTTAGGTGCATTAGAGCAGTTAGAAATAGTCGATGAAAAAGGGCTTATAAAGGGCAAGAGGCATTTGTTCGGTTTGGGTACCTTTTTGAAGATTTTATCTACCTTCAGTTAAAGCAGTTTGATTTCGATGACATTAAAGTAGGAGCAAAAATACGCTTTGACGAACAGCAAGTAAAACGACGAAAGATAGATGTGACCAATGAGTTTGATATTTTGATTATAAAAAACAACAAAATAGGCTTTATAGAGTGTAAAATTGGGGACTCACTTGACCCCATCCATACCATCTATAAAAGTGACTCGGTCATGGAGTACTTTGGAGCGAGTTCTTCTAGTCTTATTGTTAACATAGAACGTAACAAAACACCCCACCGTAAAGATGCCAAGAAGAACTTTGGACAGTCACTCATATACCGTGCTCAGACTAAAAAAGTAAGTGTCTATAATGCGTTTGACTTTTCTAAAAATACCTTTAGAATGAAGATAAAAGAGGCGTTTGGGGCAGAGGTTAAAGGAGAGTTTTTAGAAGCTGAAAACAAAAAGAGTTTGAATGAACTGGCTAGTAAGTGGGGGAGATGATGGAGTTAATTGAAGCACAAAAAAAGTTGCAAGGGTCATCTTATGAACTGCTTGAAAAACGAATAAAGAAGCTCTGCTCTAAAAAAGATTCTCATATGCAAGATTTTGCTAAAGCAGGGGGATTGGTTCGATATATTCAAAGTTTTATTGAAGTATTAGATGATTTTACTATTGAGTACCTGCAACAGGTTATAGGTAAGGTGATAAAGCAAGATAACGACTACTATGCCAAGCTTTTAGAGGTAAGTTATAAAAATATAGATGATGCTATAGCCAAACCTTTGGCATGGGTTTTGTTTGATGTGAAGCGAATGGATGAAACTCTTGAGGCAATTCATGAGAGTAAAAATGCTTTTATGGCGATGAATGAGAAGCATTTAAAGAAGCTTATTCAGGTAGTGGTAGATGACTTAAGTAAACATCTGAGTATAGGAGCTGACTATTATGCAGATTTGTCTCTTGAACAAAACAGACTATTTAGAGAAAACCCTCAACGGGTTGCTTTAGCCATTTGGCAACTTGGAAGTAATGAGATTGTCAATATGGCAATGATACATCTGCTCTCTTTACAACAAAAAGATAATGCCGATGATGAAAACTCTGCCAATAGCCGACAGAGTTTTGGTGGAGAGATTGGAGAGTCTATCCATTTACGGATAGCATGGCGATATTTTCGTGATGTTGAGGAGTTAAAAGATGCTGAGATTAAGAGTGCTTATTGTCACTATGAGAATGGTAATTTTGAAGCATTAGAGCAACCCTCTAAACCTCTTTTGAGTAATCAAGTAGAGTTAGAGATAGGGCAGAAGATGTTAGACTTAGCACTAGAAGCCAAAGTGATAAAAGAGTACACCAAGCCTAACGATGAGAAAAACTTTAACTACTTAAAGCTTAATTCTGAACTTTTAGAGAAGATGAGTGAAACTGACAAACGTATCGCTTATGGTGCATCAATGGTCTACAACCCTATGGTTATAGAGCCTTTAGAGTGGAAAGAGATGTATGGAGGAGGGTTTCTTCTCGATGACAATATAGAGGGACGTTTTGACCTCTCTTTGGTGAAGGCTTCTACTAAAAAAGACAGACAAGCACTTAATGGAAAGCAGATACCTCAAACGGTTTTTGAGGCTGTTAATAATTTACAAGGTACACCTTTTAAGATAAATAAAAAGATGTTTGATGTATTGTCTGATTATGCTGAAGACATTGAGGCACTTGATTCCCAGAATAATGTTGATTTTGCCTACTATAGGATTTTAAGAGAGATACTCTCTGCTGACCTTTATGCTAAAAGTAAAGAGCAGATAGAGCAGTACTTTAAAAAGACAAAGTATATTAAAGTCAGAGATTATAAACTTTATAAAAGTGATAAAAGTAGAATAGCCAAAGCACTCTATAAAATTGAAAATTCTCATAACATAGCTTCTTTTAAACTCGATAGTGAGATTTACTACGAGATAGCCAAGTATAAACAAGGGTTTGGTACCATTATTAATATAGCAAAAAAGATGCAAAAATTTGAGCAGTTTTATTTTGTATGGCGTATGGACTTTAGAGGACGACTCTACCCTCAGCAGACCTTGCTTCAGCCCCAAGCTGGTGATATGCCAAAATCTCTACTACTCTTTGCTAATGAAAAGCCTTTGAATGAGGAAGGCAAGAAGTGGTTTCTTATTCATGGTGCCAACTGTTATGGAGAGGTAGATAAAGAGGTATTTGAGAAGCGTGTAGCATGGGTTGAAGAGCATCATGAGCATATTTTATCTTGTGCCAAAGATTACAGAAAAGAGAGTTTTTGGAAAGAAGCAGGTGACCCTTTTAAGTTCTTGGCATGGTGTTTTGAGTATGAACGATATGTAGAAAACCCTGAAACGTTTACCACAGGCATACCTGTCGCCATAGATGGTTCTAACAATGGTTTTCAACATATTACAGCACTACTACGTGATGTAAATGGAGCTAAAAAAGTGAACGTTTTACCCTCTTATGATGAGGATAATGTATTAGTCATGAGTGATTTTTATGCTGAGGTTGCCATGGTTTTAATAAAGATGATAGACCAAGAGATAAATGATTTTGAAGAGAGGAAAGATAGCTTTTTAGAGAAGGATGGACTCTTTTACTCTCAAGAAAATAAAGAGGTTTTTGCTTCGGAATATCATCTTGAAGAGATTGCAGAATATTTAGAAGAGGTAGAACCTTCAGAACTTTTAGTAGGGCAGTACTATACAACCCATCTTTTAAAAAAAATCAAATCTATATTAAATTTTACTCAAAAAGAGTTTGATAAAATAGAGAAATCTCTGCTTAAAGTTGAACGAAAAGTACGTAAAGAAGTAGGAGAAGAGGATTTAGAAGAGCTTCGAGACTCTATGGTCGATGAGTTAAATCGTTTGAGCAGACGTGCTAAAAGGGCAGAAAAAAAAGGGGAGTTGACCATTAAAGCTCAAAAAGCGTTTGTCTTAAAAGAGGAGTTAAAATTAGAGGTCTCTTCTCTTTACCAAAAGTTTTTAGAGCAAGGTTTAATTACTCGTTCTTTTGTTAAAGGTCCTGTTATGACAGAATCTTATGGTTCAAGTACAGCAGGAAAAGCTAACGCACTGTTAGAGAAGATAGAGTCTTCAGGAATTTTGTCTAACTTGGAAGAGCAGAACCGTTATTTAGTAGCATTGGAGTTAACGAAGCTCTTAGAAAAAGCTTTAAGTTCTGTCTCTTCCTCTCCTGCTAAATATAAAAAGTGGATGAAAAAGTATGCTTTCACTATTGTCAAAAAGCAAAATCCCATTCTTTGGCAAACTCCACTCGGCTTAGAGGTAGAGCAGGTTGATTTCAAAGCTAAGAAGGTTAAAGTTTCTATTGATGGTGGGCGAAAGGTAGAGTTTAAAGTCTATACAGATGAATTAGATGCTTCGGCACATAAAAAAGGACTCTCTCCAAACTACATTCACTCCCTAGATGCCTCACACCTTATGATGACAGTAAATGCCTTGGCTCAAAGAGGTATAACTGATATTGTTACCGTACATGACTCTTTTGCTACCCATGCCAATGATGTGGGTCTGTTATCTATAACACTAAGAGAAGCATTTGTAGCCCTACATAAAAAAGAGATATTGCCAGAGTTGTGTCAGTTTTGGGAAGAGGTCTTTGGTGTAGAGAAAAAAAAGATTCCTTATGTCAACAAAGAGGGATTTAACTTGGAAGAGGTCTTAAAGTCAGAATACTTTTTTGCCTAAAGTCTCAACTGTGGTATAATAAATATTAAGAAGTAAGAGAAGGCAAAAGATGAAAAAGATTATATATGGCATAAGTAACTATAAGATGGCACGAGAGGATGGTTACCTCTATATAGATAAGACACATTTTATTGAAAAGTTAGAAAATCTCAATGAAAAGTATCTTATTTTTTTACGCCCACGCCGTTTTGGAAAGTCTCTTTTTCTCTCAACTCTCCAATATTATTATGATGAAAAATCTGCTCATGAGTTTGATGCTCTTTTTCAAAATACCTATATTGGTCAAAACTTAACCCCTCTAAAGAGTAGCTATAAAATCTTGTTTTTTGAGTTTTCGGGTATAGAAGTCACAGGGAATATAGAGACCATTTATCATGACTTTAATAAAAATGTCCAAAAGAGTGTGGTGAGCTATCTGTTAAAGTATGGATATGACACTAAAGATATTGAATATATTAATACGCTAACCAATCCAAAAGATATTGTAAAAGAGTTTTTTAGTATAGCTCAAAATGACAGTATCTACATTCTCATAGATGAATACGACCAGTTCGCCAATGCTATTTTGGCGTATAGCATGAATGACTTTTTAGACATCGTCGGTAAAGGTGGCTTTGTACGAAGCTTTTATGAGGTGCTAAAGACAGCCACAGGTCAAGGGATAGTACAGAAGATGTTTATAACAGGAGTCACTCCTATTACTCTTGATAGTCTAAGTTCTGGGTTTAACATTGTTTCCAATATCTCTATGCGTCGTGAGTTTAATGCGATGGCAGGATTTACTCAAAAAGAGGTGACATATTCTCTTGAAAACTCCATATTTCAAAAGTGTTCCAATCAAAATCAAGAAGAGCTTTTAGAGAAACTCAAAATATGGTATAACGGATATCTATTTAACTTCAAAGCCAATGAACGTATCTATAATGCTACACTTGTTAACTACTTTATTTCTCAGTTTGATTACCAAGATTGTACTATGCCAACCAAGATGTTAGACAGTAATGTAGCGAGTGATTACAAAGCTATAATGAAACTATTTAATATAGGAAACCAAGAGAATAACTATAAAATCTTAGAAGAACTTATAGAAAATAACAGCATTCGAGGTTCTATTAAAGATAGATATGACCTTAATAAAGAGTTTAGCAAAGATGATTTTATTACTCTCATCTACTCTATGGGGTTTATTACTTTAGAAAAAGAGCTTTTTGGTGGGGAGTATCTCTTTACTATCCCTAACTATGTTATAAAAATGCTCTACTTTAATTACTTTGCTGTAGAGATAAAGAAGCGAAATAATCTAACGTTTGATAATGACATAAAAAGCCTCTTGGTCGATTTAGCTCTAGGCGATGAAGCACCCTTTAAAACC
Source organism: Cyathermia naticoides (assembly GCA_033042655.1). Lineage (NCBI taxonomy): Eukaryota > Metazoa > Mollusca > Gastropoda > Neomphalida > Neomphalidae > Cyathermia > Cyathermia naticoides. The sequence continues at coordinate 6,402 of JAUTWP010065965.1, forward strand.
CAACTAAATGAGGTTATAAAAACCCTCTCTAACCGAGACTATGTGGGCTTTACTGAAAAACACTTTCAGGTTATTACTTTGGCACTGTTAAGCTTTGCAGAGTTCTACTTTATAGATTCTCAACCAGAACTTGACAATAAATATCCTGATATTTTGCTTATAGGTCGTGATGAGAAAGTTCCTCATAACTATCTGTTTGAACTCAAATGGCTTAAAGAGCGAGACAACTATGAGCAGGTCAAAAAAGAGGGCATGGCACAGGTTGAGGGGTATTTGAAACTTGACAAGGTTAGAAGCATTCCAAAACTTAGAAAATTTCTGCTCCTTGGGTCAAAAGATGGGGTGGAGTTTTTGGAAATTCTCTAATTAGACAGCTTTTGTCTAAAAATAAGTGTATAATCTTCTTCAATAAAAACAGAGGATTGTACCAACCATGAAAAAACTTTTTTTACTTTTTTCCCATACCTTAACAACAGCACAAGAAACCGATGCTAAAGCCACTTTTGGGGTGGAGGAGTTTGTTTCCCTACCTTCTGAACTACAAACACTTTGGTCGAATGTTCCTTCTGAATTAGAAGATGTTTCTGATTATTTAGAACCATTAGTTAGCTACTTAAAAGAGCAGTCAGAGCAGGGCGATGTGGCATTGGTTCAGGGGGACTTTGGGGCGACTTACCATATGGTAAATGAGGTTAAAAGCTTGGGGCTAAAAGCTGTTCATGCTACCACTAAGCGTAATGTAGTTGAGAAGTTTGTTGAGAATAAAATAGTTAAAACTTCGGTTTTTGAGCATGTACGTTTTAGGAGTTATTAATGTTTACTACTATTATTACCTATTTGGATTATGTGACCATTGTCTTTGCGTTTGTTATTATGATATTGACTATTTTAAACTTTTTACGAGAGAGAAAACAACTCAATAAGATTAGTATACTTTTTTTAGTAGAGGGAAAAGAGATAATTGTTGATGATAATTTAACCAGAAAAGATTGTCAACGTAGTGAGATTCAAGGTGTGTTACGCACCAAACTTAAAAAGGGTAAGAATTTTTATGATGTTGCTTTTTTAAAAGAGAAAGCTTATTTTGAAAATATCTACAAGATTCAAAAAGCAAAAGAAGATAGATTGGTCATTATGCTAACTGCTGATGAGTTTGAGCAGTTTGAAATTGCGTAGGTTTGACCATGTCAAACAAAAAATTAACAACCAAATCAATATAATTTAAAATTTGGATGTGATGTTTGACATGGTCAAACCTACAGTTTAGAACATAAAATGCTTTAAGTTAGAGATTTGAATTAATTTTATGAAAAGGGAGATGAGATGGCAAAAATACTTATAAGTTTATTGGGAACAGGCAGACCTGCTAGTGGTGATAATGAAAGTAATGAGTATGAGACAACAGATTATATTTTAGATGGTAAAGCATATCTAAAGCAGACCTTTACATCAAATGCGATAATAGAACATTATGGTATTAATAGAGTTTATTTTATTGGTACAAATCAATCAATGTGGGATAATATAGCTGATATTTTTAAAGCTAATGATGAATATAATATTCAACTTATGGAGAAAAAAGAGAATAAGGAGCTAGGGGAAAATGATTTAATAAAACTAAACTCTTTAATAGATAAAAAATTAGGAGAAAATGGCTCTAAATGTTATCTTGTAGAAGATGGAGAAAATGAAGATGAACTTTGGAGAATTTTTGAAAAATTTTTAGATATATTAAATCTTGTTGATGAAAAAGATGAATTATATTTTGATATAACACACCTTTTTAGGTCAGTTTCCGTGATGAGTTTTATAATGGCAGAACTTGCACAGATTGATAAAAATATAAAAATAAAAGGTTTCTTCTATGGGATGTTAAAGAGAAATGAACCATCTTTAATTATAGATACAAGTGTCTTTTTTGAACTATTACAGTGGTCAAAAGCCATAGAGGAACTTGAAAATTTTGCTTCATTAAAGAGATTGGTTGAGTTATCAGATGGTAGAGTAAACAAAAATGCTTATAATTCTTTGGAGTATTTACAATCTGCTTTTGATATAGCCAATATGAGTGCTATATTTAATGCTATAAAAAACTTAAATATTCAAATAAGCCACTTTAAAAAAAGTAAAGATAAATTAGTAATTTTATTTCTACCTAGATTAGAACAGTTTATTAAACGATTTTCTAAAAATAGCTTAAGTGAATTTCAACTTGAATTGGCTGATTTTTTTCAAGAGAAACATAATTATGCACTCTCTTATATGGCATTAGCAGAAGCTATAGTCTCTAAAGTTGCAGAGAAGAAGAACTATAATGTTCAAGAAAGAGAAGATAGAGAAAAAGCAAAAAGAGAAGTAAGTGAAATTGACAATGATTTGTATTTTGAAGTTTATAGAAATGTCAATAAAATTAGAAATAATATTGCTCATCAACTTGAAAATCAAAGAGATACAATAGAAGATATATATAATTTGAAAGAAATATATATAAAGAAAACAAAAAAAATATTTAAAAATATATAGTATTTAAAGAAGATAAAATGACCCAAACCCAAAAAAAAACCACAGCTATTTTCAACCTAATGGAACGCTTCTTAACTCAAAAAGAGATAAGCTCTTACGACCAAGTTTTACTCGATGAGTTTGGTTGTGACAAGAAGACTTTTGAGCGTTATCTTAATGATATAGAGGCTAATTATGCTCATATAGTAACCATTAAGAAGAGTCGGAAGAAGTACTGGAAGCTTATAGGGGTTTCGGATATATTTGAAGAGTTCATAAGCAACTCCTATGACCTTACCAACCTTTTTGACCTAGCACAGAGTTTTGACCCTGAGATATTTAAAGAGCTAGAGAGAGGAACGCTTTCTAAAATAGCCAACAGTAATGAGCAGGTTTTTTTGTTTAAAAACTCTATTATGGAAGACTTAAACAGTGATGGAGCTAAAGAGATATTTAAACAGTTAAAAGTAGCCGTTAAAAATCATGAGTATCGTGATATTTACTATGAGTATGAGGAGAAGAGTCTTTATAAAAATGAGAAGTGTCTGAAGCTGATTTTTATGGATAACAACTGGTATGTGGTGGTTGTAGATGCTACGAACAGTTTACATTTTCGACGTTTGAGTTTTATTACAAAGGTCGCTTATGCAACAAAAACCAATTTTCTTAAAAGTGAAGTTGAGGTCTATTTACGTTTTTTGAAAACCGTTCAAAATGCCATGACACTTTATGATGAAAAGCCTACAGTAGCGACCATTAGAGCCACACCCAATGTTGCCAAATATTTTGATGACGGTATGAAAAGGTTTTTACCCTCTCAAAAGTTTAAATGTAAAGAGGCAGATGGTTCAGTTGTTTTTACTTTGGAGTACACACAAACATTAGAAATATTGCCCCTTATTCAGAAGTGGTTACCCGATTTGATTATTGTGGAGCCTGAAGAGCTTAAAGAGGCGTATCGGGAAAAATTGGAGATGGCGTTGGGGAATCACCCGTAGGGGCGACCTCAGTGTCTGTCCTTTACCTGAAATACCAACGGGTTAAATCGTTAAAATTCTATTTCTTAAAATGCCAATGGATTAAATAAATAAAAATTTTAATGATATTTTTTATAATTTATTTGGGAAATAAACGTTATTTTATGCGAACAAAGGGCAGACACGGAGGTCGCCCCTACGGTCGCATAGGTTGAACAATTTTTTTAGTTTATATTTTTTATTTGTGTTTAAATAGACAATTTTTGTCTATAAATTATTCTATACTCTTCCTAGAAAATAGGAGGAGAAAATCATGAAACATTATATTGTTGCGTATGACATTTTAAATGACAAACGTGCTGTTAAGGTACGTAAACTGGTCTACAGCTATGCCTTGGGTGGTCAGAAGAGTGCCTTGGAAGTACCCATGAAGAAAAAAGAGCTAAAGGGCTTTTTAGCCGAGCTAGAACCACTGCTTAGTGATGAAGACCGAGTGAACATCATAGAGGTCGAAGAGGAACCCATGCTTTTTGGTCGGGCTGATGTGTTGGCGTTTGACAAAGGGGTGATTATAGTATGAATATTGCTTACATTGACAAAAAAGATGCCCTGTTAAAAGTAGAAAACAAAACCCTAAAGGTCGATGAACAGAAGATTCCTCTGCGTCTTATAGATGCTTTGGTCTTGGCGAGTTCTTGTAGCTTACAAAGTCGTGACATAGTTAAACTGACGCAAGAGGGCATTACCCTCTTACTGCTCTCTGGTCGTGGAGACGATGTTGCCATTGTTCATGGTGCTGGTAGTAAAAATGCTGAACTGAAACTGGCACAGTATAAGGCACAGAGCAGGGCATTGGGCTTTGCAAAGTATTTTGTAACTGAAAAGCTAAAACGTCATGCTGAACATTTGCGAGAGCATGAGGTGGCTTTGGATATTTTTGAGCGTTTAGAGAGTGTCGAAAATGCTGAAAGAATAGAGGAGTTGTTGGGCTTGGAGGGGAGTTTTTCTCGTGAGTACTTTGGTCACTATTTTGCTCTGTTTTCTAAGCGTCTGCATGAAGGAAAACGAAGCCGAAACCCACCCCAAGACCCTGTAAATGCCATGATGTCATTTTTTTACATGATGACTTACAACCTTATAACGGTACGACTGCTCTCGTTTGGGTTTGAGCCGAGCATTGGGTTTTTGCATCAGCCCTTTAGAAGCCACAACGCTTTGGCTTCTGACTTTATGGAGCTGTTTCGTGCCGATGTCAACGCTTTTGTGTTTCGTCTGTTCGATGAGAAACTTTTAGAGAGTAGTGACTTTTCTAAAAAGAACGGAGTCTTTTTAAAGTACGACGCACGAAAAAAGATTTGGGGTGAGTTTAAAAGCTTTAACCAAGGCATAGAGAAAAAACTCGATGTCGAAATAGCAAACTTAAGGGCGATGTTATGAGAAAAAATATTATAGTTAAAGACTCTGACGTAAAGGTAAGAGTAGAGCAGGAGTATTTGTCTTTAGAGAGTGCAGAGGGTGACCAAGTGGTAGGGTTTCGGCATATTAAAGCTGTTTACCTTAACAAGGCTTTGGCACTGGACATTGGTGAGTGCTACAAGATTATGCAGAGGGTTCCTCTGTATATCATCGATGAGCATGGGTATATATTGGCACGAATGGTCGAGGAGGTGCAGGGTGGATAGAAAAGATTTTTTGATTTGTTATGACATAGCCGACGAAAAACGGGTAGGGAAAATAGGCAAACTGGTCGAAAAAAATGCCATGCGTATTCAGCGTTCGGTCTACTTTTACGAACAGGTAACCAAAGAGGAGCTAACGGTGTTGGTCGAGAAGGTTTTAACCATTTTGGACGAAGAGGCAGATGACTTGCGTGTCTATGTCATTAAAAACAAGGGCATTGCACTAGGGGAGGCTGTGGATTTAGAGAATCCATTGATATTTTAATGAAAAGTGTTTACGATAAAATAGAAAAAATGTACGAACCAAACAGAGACAACGAGCCAAGCTGGGTAAATGAACTAAGGCTAGAACTCAAAGAGATAAAGGCTCTGCTTCAAGGGCAAAAGAGGGTTGTGGTAAAAAAGAAAAAAAAGAGCCAAGCCTATTTTGACTTTGTAAAAGTGTTTCGTGAACGTCTCATGGCAGACACAGAAAAAGGCATCTACCCCGAGGTGCATTATGAGGGCAGACGCATTGGTGTAAACATAAAAGGTTTTCTTTACGACAAGGCTACGACCAAAAGTTTGAAGGCGTATGAAGCGTTTGCGTTGTATGAGTACTTTTATGCAAAAAAAGAGCAGATAGATGCTTTTATTGTGGTAGATTAAAGGGTGTTTTGCTATACTATTATTAGTTACAAAATATCACAAATGTGAAAACTTTGTGATTAAGTTTCAGTTAAGAAACGAAATTTTTCACCCCATTGAACAAAACCCCGAATTTTCGGGCTTTTAGAAAATGAGATTTTTAACATTTCACTGTTTTTTAAGGACTAAGTTTCGCTTAAGAAAACAAAAGCCCGAAGTTACGGCTTCGGTAGCTATTACAACATGACCCGATTTAGAGGGGATTGAAACTAGCTTTCCATTGGTGTCAATTATATAACTCATTTTATTACAACATGACCCGATTTAGAGGGGATTGAAACCTAACTTTTGATTATCACCTACTTTCTCTTTTATTATTACAACATGACCCGATTTAGAGGGGATTGA
>JAUTWP010066076.1:0-12592 GCA_033042655.1 Cyathermia naticoides
AGCATCATACTAATTTAAAAAATCCTTTAAACATCCAATGGTGCATATTCATGCTTTGGTTTTTCTTCAGTACTCTCTCAATCTTGGTATCCTTTCTTTTGGGGGTTAGTATAGTTAATAGCACTGAAACAAGAAATAGCATTATGGGTCAGGCCAATGTCCTTTATGCTTGACCAATAACTGTTAGTTAAAACAGCGGCTCAACCAATCGTATTTGTAAAAACAGCAGTGTTTTGATACGAGTGATTATATGCTTATTGTTTGACAGGATATTTTCAATCGTGTGGATCATAATGCTATTTGTCTTGTCATTGTCAATGCGTTGTGTACTAAGTTCTATAAGGTATGGAATTAGCGTGTAAAGAAGAACACACACATGTAAATGATGTGCATGTGTTATTGGAAGATGAATGTACCAGGATGACAATCAAATGATGGTGGTCGAGACCGTCCTCGCTGACCTGTAGATAATGTCCGGTATGGTCATTGTTTTGACAGTGATACACAAACGGCATGACAAATGTTGCTGACCGATTTACATCAATATTAAATGGTTCGTTCGTGGAACGTGAAGTCATGGGATCAAACCACATGCCTTCCCACGTCTTGGGCAAAAACTCTGGCGAAGAGTCTGTGCCCATGCTAGGCGTGCTTGAACATTTATTTGATGTAAGCACGTTAAAACTCTTTCCAGTCCAATACTTACGCCTTCCATAGACTGTTTATGCAGAAAAAGAATGAAAATGTGTTTAATTAGTCTCTAATACATTGTTTAATCAGTCATTGTTCTGGTATTTTACTCATGGTCTTTAGAAGAAACACCCTACATCTACAAAGACCACCATTTCCAAAAAGGTTTGTTTTATTTAACGACGCTGTATCTTATCAGAGGCTATTGGATGTCATTCATATGGTCATTTTGACACATTTCTTTAGAGAAAAGCCACTGCCGCTACATAGGCTACTCTTTTCGATAAGCAGCAAACGGTCCTTTATACGCACTGTTTCACAGATATGACAGCACATACCACGGCCTATAATGTTGAGCACTGTTGTGGGACCATTACCAATATAGGGCTATTTTATATGCATTTTTCCACAGAAAGAACAACGAATACCACGGTATTTTGAGAATATGTTTTGGGTTACTGGATGGAACGGAAAAACACTCATAGTTATGTTTGACCATTTCTAACAAGCCTAGACACTAGTATACGATCAGCTAAATTTCTATTAATATGGATGCTTTATTTGTGAAACAGAAATGCGTTTATAGTATTGGTACAGCAGCTACATAATTATAAGCGGATCCAATATTGTTTCAGGGGGTGAGTCGCACCCAGGTTTTTTTTAACTGGCGTTCAGATTTAGAATCATGTAACACGTATCTGAGAATGTGTTTTAAAAAGTTCAAAAAAATGTCAAAAGGTGAAGTCATCTTTTTTACATACACCAATGCGTGGTCTCTTTAGATATGTTCTGCTAACGTGTTTCTTGATCCGAACTTCATGCGTTATTGAGTTTCAATAGAAGTTTATATTTGATAATGTCTCATTGACATTAAAAATGAAATAAAATATAGATTTTAAAACTAATAATAGAAATAATATTAATACAAAATAAAAATATCTGGAATCCAATTTTAATAATTGATTTAGTGTAAAATATCTCCCAATCAGTAACAGCTTGAAGAGGAGCGAAATGTTGCTCAGTGGGTAGCGTGTCCGCCTTTGAAGTGGTCGGTTGTCGGATCGATCCTTCTAAGTGGAACCATCTGCAGTTTGGGTTATTTTCCATTTCAACTAGTGTTCCTCAACTCATTCATTAAATACCGTGGTATGTGCCGTTCTGTGTTGGAAAGTGTATATAAAAGATCCCTTGATGCTTATCGGAAAGAGTAGCCTATGTGGCGGCAGCGGGTTTCCTCTAAAAGAAATGTGTAAAAATTACTATGGTAAGATAAAAATCAATGTGCTCTAGTGGTATCATTAAATTAAAAAAATGGAAATGGTAGTCTTTATGGACGTAGCGGTTGTTTTCTCCGAAGACAATGAGTAAAACACTATGACTGATTAAACAATAGGTTAGGGACCGTAACAAAAGTATATTGAAGCCAGAGAGACTAAGTCACTTAGTCTTGGGTATTACCCCCTCCCCCCTCAAAAAGACTAAATGGGCAGTTGACTTTGGCCTCATCCAAATTGACGTTACAGAACAAGGTATGGAAAAGACCAAAGGAAGACAGTAGTAATAAGATACAAACAGTATTTATTAATGAATGCACATAGTAAAACAATATGTTTTTAAACAGTGATATGAGGTCAACCAAGACACTCTGAAAGGCTTGGTAACTATAAACTAAACATCCAATGAAAATATGCCCATTGGTATCTTACATTAGACACCAATGACATAGGCTCCAAGTTGGCCTATTTCTAAAGACATATTTTCCAGTTCTTGTCATCAAAGACAATTTAAGATAATTTCTGTTTTTTTCTTCTTTTTTGCTGTTGCAATTGCCGTTTTTCGGCTCTATTCTGGAGGTAGTGACATACATTTAATACAAAATACAGCTGCACTCCACAAACTGATGGTGTTTCTTATTTCAACCATAAAGCAGCCAGTAAAAATAGGTTAGAGGCGCCCATCATTTAACTATAGGATATACTACGGTAAGATTAAAGGTACTTACATTCGGTATCAGACAGCAAGTTCTGTATATCGGCATCGGTAACCGATTGCGCAAATCTGTTTTTCATTTTCAAGTCAAATTGTCAAAATTCTACGTTGCGCGTATCAATATCGTATTTTATAACGGCCTGTGTTAAAGAAAGGCTGGATAATTTTTCAAATAAAGTTGTTTCCATAGTATTTCCAATCTGTGAAAGTGTTAATATCAGAAGGAGATGACAAATTAATTACTTTCCAAAACAATGCTAACATCAGGCTCTGCCCTAAATCTCTAGAAGCGGAGTTTGTCACAGAAGTATATTGTTTTATCTAGCCACCTTGATATCCTGGTTTGCATGGGCAGTAGGTCGACAATAAATACCTTGGCCAGTGATTTGAAGCCTTTTGGGTTGTGTTTGTATGATGATTTTCAAGTTCAAAACAAGTGAAGCCAAAAGTGAAAAAAAGACTAAATGGAGTTGTTAAAATCGTAAACCCCCTCCCCCCAGACTAAGTGACTTAGTCTCTCTGGCTTTAATACTTTTGTTACGGTCCCTAAGGAAAAAAACGGGCTTCATAAATCTGGCCCAATTTTTTAACAACATCCCAGCACATTGTTTAATCAGAGGCTCTTAGGTTTCAATCACAAGATATTTATGACACATGGTCTTCATAAGAAACTGGGTGCTGCCACATAGGCTACCTTTTTTGATAAGCAGCAAGAGGTATACTTTCCCATAGACATGACATCTCATACAACATTTAACTATTTGTGTAACACTGGATGGAATGCAAAATAGTCTAATGGGTTCGCAAATGGGAAAGTAAAGTTTGTTTTATTTAACGCCACTGGAGCACTGATTTGTATCTTATCATCTGCATTTTGACTTCTTCAGAGGAAACCCACTGCCACCACATAGGCTACTCTTTCCAATAAACAACAAGAGATCTTTTATATACACTCCCATTCACAGATGGGATTGATCTGACAAATGGTACATCATGCATATGGTCTACCTCAGCTATATTGAGCTTGAGACATGGGTGAATGACAATGTCGGTTCACGAGTACGTACAAGACAAACGACATTGCCAAGTAGCTATTAATTATTACTCTGTAAATATTTCATGGTTTTGAAACAATATAAAACAACTTAAACACTGCTGATTGTAACACAAAGTGTAATGTGATGTCACAGCATTATAAAGTGATTCACACAAAGTGTAATGTGATGTCACATCATTATAAAGTGATTCACTAAAATTGTTTTTTAATGATCACATAAAGTAGGAAAGATTATAAGAATCCATAGTTTCCTGAGAAGGATCGATCCAACGACCGACCACTTCAAAGGTGGGCATGCTACCGACTGAGCTGCATCCCGCTACAAAAATGCAATTGGGTCCACTGATCACTGATAAGGATTGATCCAATGGCCAATTGCTTCACAGGCAGACATGCTACCACATGAGCTACACCCTGGTCCTCACAGGGAAGATGTTTTCTACAGCAAACAAAGTACATACATGTAGTAACAATTATATAGTACGGACATTTTGAATTGTAATACTATATAGTGACACTACATATTTCATAAACTGGACAACTTAGTTTGTATACTTTTAATGTTATTTGTCATGCATTAAAGACAATATAATGTGTCTGAAAACCTCTGTTGTTTTTCTGATAAAGTATTAAAATGTGAAAATAATATAATATTTTACAATCTGTAGCTTATTTTCAACTACAAGTATTCATTATATAAAAGAAAATGGTGTACAATATTAACAAATAACTAAAGAGTTCATAATCAAAATAGTTTTTAATGTTTCAGGTATATAACAGTTTTACATACAATATTTTTGGTCCACATAAATTATCATAAATATGTCACTGTTGAAGATATAAATAGTCTTGATTTTAGTTTATTCTATCTAGTCCACGTAAAAATACAAAACATTTTCAGAATTGTTTTTTTTTAAAGCTCCTTTGTAATTTGTAACAGTGTCCCAACATTTTTTTTATATACACCTATATTTTTATCCATTTGATTTCAATATTAGTAGAATTTAAATAGGATTTAGGGAACATTTTGTTCAGTGTCACGTCTTTAATCACTTTGCAAGTTTCTAAGATTGCTATACATTTGTAAAAGTAATACTATGCACAATAACTCAATAAGTAATTTCTAATCAATTGTTAATTTTTCCTAATCAAAATGTCAAAAACAAAATGTTCCCTGGTTTTGTGAGATTAAAAAACCCATAAAAAAACAATCACCAGAGATCAAAATAGAGAATAATAACAAATAGTAGTATAAAAAATAAATAATTTTAAAAGCTCGTGACTATTGACATTTATGTCAATAAATAAATAACGCAAATAAATGTTAAGTCATTTGGAAGAAAAATTGAAAAGAAAAAAAATTCTACAAATTTGCCTGAACTATTAAATGATTAAGTACATACCCGGTTGTTGGCAAAATATTTATTTTTAAAATTATTTTATTTACATTTTCATCAATCCTAAATATTTATTTTTTTAATTCAAAGCTGATTTATATTGTCAAAAACTACATTGTTAAAAAAACCTCTACAAGGAATGGAAATTGTATTATTGGAATATCTGTATGAGACAATTTGAATAAAGAAGAAGAAGTATTTATATCATTCTTCTGATTATTATTTAAATTTATATATTAAATTTTTTATATGATAATAATTCCTTATTAAGGGTAAGAAAATTCATTCCATGCAATACAGGTTGATCTCCTTACTACAGAAGTACTAACATGAAAAAACTATAATGTACCATATATGGCTTCGTAGAAAAATATATCTGTAAACCAAACCATAAAAAGAAAAAATTATGCAAATTTTCAATTAAAAATAACTAAATTATCAAAATTCTCTAGCTATGTGCCAAAAGAATGTCTAATGTACAAATGGCTAATGCTGTACTGTGTAGAAATGAACTGGAAAATGGAATAAAAATGTCTCCATAACAAAAAAATCATATAATTATATAACAAAATTCTCTACTCTCTAGCATTATAAAAACCTGACTCCGTGGAATATATGACAAAGTTGTAAAACCTGACAATAATGAGCAATCAACAAGGTCACTTGAGGTATTGTGTAATTTCTAAAACACAGAATCAGTGCAGAGAACCACGTGTGGTATGAAATACTTTGTAAAACATGGAGTCAGGGTGCAGAGAACCACATGTGTGCAGACAGCTGTGTGTGGTATGCAATACTTTGTAAAACATGGAGTCAGGGTGCAGAGAACCACATGTGTGCAGACAGCTGTGTGTGGTATGCAACACTTGGTAATAGAAGCCCTGTGATGAGAGATGATAACAAGTTGACACTGTGGTTATCCAGTAACTGAACTCCACTGATATGCTCTATGTCAGCACCACCATGCTCCACTATGTGTTTCTTTTTCGTGTGGTAGCCTGAAACAAAACCATTAACATCTTATCAACTCAACAAATCACTTTCAGAGAATTTCAAAACAAGCCAGTGCAGAGATTTATCCAGATTTTAATGCCATCCAAATTGTTTTTTTTTTTTTTTAATTTAACCCCCCTCTGCCAATATTACTATTGTATTGTAAGTTTCAAGATTTTTTAAATTATTGGACCTATTTCATCTCTGTCAGTGTTTTATATTCCAGGAATTAGAACATGTGGTCATTAAAAGAATTTGAAAAAGGGGAGATACATAATCTTAGTAAACTAAATTCCATAAGGAAATAAAATCTAAAATAAAAGTACATACCCCACACTAGCCTCCAGAATCTGTCTATTTGTATGAGTTTAAATCTGTATATATAATAACGTATGGCCCACATTATTAATGGGAAAATATTTTTTAATATAAAATTGAATTTATATACATATACATAGTTTATGACCAATCAAAAATATTATGTTGCAAAACACTTGTCATTATTTTCAGATAGTGATGATAGGTTCATTATTGATGTAGCTAAATGTACCTGAATATTGACATGTTGCTCCTAGGAAGGAGTCAGTGATGGATCCTAGTAAACCGCCCACTGCTCCTAGGAAAACAATCGGCCACTGAGCTGGACTGTCTTCTATCTGCAGCTCTGGTGCACTGAACAGTAAAGTAATATAGAATGCGATTCCTACGAGAAGTCCTCCCAAAACACTACTCAGAGTACCAATGATAGATATACCACCATTTGTTCCTGAGAAATAAAACAGTTTATACATTAGTTGCAAAACATTTGGTGATGGTATTATCAAAATTATACTAAAAAAAAGAAATTAAAACGGCAAAATTATTATCAAAATTATACTTAAAAATGGAGAAATTAAAACATTTGGTAAAATCATTATCAAAATTATATTTAAAAAAAATTAATACATTTAGCAAAAATATTCTCAAAATTAATATTTAAAAAATAGAGATATTAAAACATTTGGCAAAAATAGAAAAATTAAACTTAAAAAAATAGAGGTTTTAAAACATTCGGCAAACACATTATCAAAATTAAACTTAAAAAATTTGAGATAGAAAACATAAAAATAGAAAAATTAAATAAAATCAAACTTTACCACGTGGAACCTTTCGGAATGTTGTGATCAGCCAGGGATCCCCGGAACCCATAACTGACCCAATTTCAGAAGAGAATGTATCACCACAACAACAAGAAAAGCAACCAAGCACGGCAACTGAAAACCATGATGAGCTGTATCCAGTAGAGAAGTCGATTGGTTTCTCCACACAGCCAGTCTCAAGCATATAGAGGATGGCAAACTGAGTAGCTACTCCACCATTACACACAACTTGCACCCAATTTCTTTGCCCTCCTACAAGTTTGCATGAAAATTAAAATATTATGAGACATAAATATAAATTAGTCATTGCAAATTATGGATAGAACTGTCCTGCATGCAGTGGATGGATAATACCATAAACTGCACCCAGCAGAGGTGTTTGCTATAATAGTCTGGCTCTGAACATATACATTAAACCACATGACCTGACCTAGGATAGAATGAGTAAGTATTTCAGTTTAACTAAGATAAAATGAATTCTTATTATTCATTAAAATATATTTTATTCAGTAAATTAAAACTTATCAGGTACAAATTATTCAACTTATTAGCCCCACTCTTATTATTTATCACAGGTAGGCATTCATAATGTCTGTTCAACTTCTTAATTCAATTTTAAGAAATACTGTCAATTCCTCTTAATTGCATACCCTTGGTGCACAATTTTTTTATGCATTTAACAGGATTATGCTAATATCCATTAGGCATTACTTAATGATATTTTAGGTAATTTTGATAGTTTACAACACAAAGAAGATATACATTTGAATAATTTATAAATACCTTCTTTGAAATCTTCTTCAAATTTCTTTTTTTGTTTTGATCGGAACTTTGTAACTTTTGATCCCAGGAAAAAGAATGTTAGCAATGCTGAACAGAAACACAAATTGCCAAGACTTATGACAAATCCAACAAACAGTGCTACAAAATAAAACAAAGTTTCTGAAATTCACATGAAAGCAACATCATAGAGCACTCATTAGTATACACATTTAATATATTTATTTACAATAATGTATAATATAGCTTACATTCAAGGACAGATCCAGTTCACAAAATGACTGGATAAGTACATCCTGATTATGTAATATAAAAAGTATTTAAAAAAAAATTAAAACTGAAAAATAATTGTATGCATGCTGAGTGCATCCCAACATTGGATCACATCTGAACCTATTATACAATTTGTGATACTAACAGGCCACATTCTCCTTTCATATTTTTTGGGTTAACACTAGATTATAGATACCTAAAATTTGCTAGATAATATTCCCAATTTTTATTGATTACTAGTATTATTTTCCCAATTTCCTTTTGGGTAGTTTCATTAATATACATAATTTATGTTTTAGACTTCTACATACACACTGGTCCTTGACAATATAATTTATAACAATAAAATGTTGAAATAAGACGAGCAAACCTGCTGCTGCTCCGCTAGTGTTCAAGCTTTTCCGTCGCAAGCCCCACCATGTAATAAAAACAGGAACAATTGTAGCAAAAAGCCATCTCCATGGAGCCGGTGCATCATATCCTAAAAAAGAAAAAGAAATTAGATAAATTGTTGACTGAGAATTACTTAGATCTACCTGCATTTTTGTCGATAATGGGTTTCATTAATGAACATTATCTTAAACCATATCAGTGTTAACTAGGTCTGTCTTCAATAGTTTATTCTGTTTTTATATATTTTAATATTATTTTTTAAATACAGTACATTAAAAAATAATTAAACTAATGATTCAATAATGAAGATAAAGACACAACTCGAAACTCTAGCAAGGAGTTCAGGAGTAATTAAAACTATTTTTTGGACTATCATTATCACACTCATTACTATCATCAATTACATCATTTAGTCTTTGACAGATCTACTGATCTAGTCATCTACATCTCCTCCATCATCCATGAGCACTACGAACACAAACCTGTGTGAAACGCTTGCAAACCAATAGTTGCCAGCCAAAATAAAAGACTACTTGGAACGGCAATAACAAAAAATATTACAAATATCATCTTAAAAATGAAAACAAAATGTTAATGAGTTAATTAACAGTTGCAACAGGTGTGTGTTTCCTAATATTATAATAGTTCACATGTTTATACATCCAAATCTGCTAATACTACGCTTATGGGATGAACTACTTTAATTTATTTTTTTATTTTACCAGTCGATAAATTATATGACCTTGACATTTGTGTAAGTCGTTTAAACAATGAACAAAAATCTTTACCAAATAATATTTGAAAGAATGCATGGATATATTCAAATATATTCAAATGTTTGATAACCCTATATAATAAAACGCATATATTATATGATAATTATCATTTGTTGACTGACTATCAATATTTAGTTTTTGTTAGAAGGGACCAGAAAGTCACAAGGAAGTGAAGGCCTCACATGATTAGTGTCATGTGACAAGCTATAAAGGTTTTTTAGTTTGGGAACCCGGTGAATGATAAAAGTAAGCATTTTAAAATGTTAGCATATAGTTGCCACTTGTAATTTGTTTTCCTGATTTATGACAATTTAAATTACTTTAGTGTCTTGAACTGTTAATGTCTGTCGGCCGAATTTCGGAATTATGTCCATTTAATGATTTATAAACTTGATAAATATCATAAATCATAAACTCATAAAATGAGAAAGCCATTAAATTAATTCCGGAAGAAAGAATAATAAGAATAGAACTTTTAACAACTGATTTCTAGGCCTCTCTCTCTCGAGCAATTTATAAAAAAAAGATCTGTTAAAAGTAATATTGGTTTCCACAATATCATATTCAGAATATCATGATATTATTGTCCGATTATTAGTTTTCGAACGTCATTAGTTTTCAAACTGCCATTTTATTCAGGATTTTTTGCGATATAGAGATCAAGGGTCGCAAATTGACAGCCATGTACAAAAATTCTTCGAGTAAAACTCACATGTGTAAGAATGACATCTATATCTGTAATTTTATGTTGTTTTGCCTTGCGTCAAATAGTGACACTTTTTGTAAATGCAGCATCATTAGAAAGTTACCAAAAACACTCCAACAAAAATTTCAGTACTCACGATGAAGCGATGTCTGCTATGTTTACTAATTATACTAGCAGCTGGCAATACTTAAGGGAGGTAATTACTGTCAATTTTTTTTAAATATGGAACTTCCATTCAGGGTATTCAAAAACTAATGACGTAACATTTGGCTACCGGAAGTTGACATGCTTTGTAATGATGGCCATACATGTTACCGAGAATGTTTTTTTAATAAGGAACTGTTTTTATTTCATGGATTAAATACTCAGTTTACAGTAAAGAAAAACAATTTGAAGTTTGAATTTGTATATCTGCAATCTACGCTTATCCGTTCGAAAATCAGTAGTCGGAGGATACTGCACTGTAGTCTACAGTACATTTTTTTTAATTTAATGAGCATAAACAATTACCACTTCCCATTAGTAATACATTTTTGTAGTACCACATTCCATTATGGTTTCAGCAGAGATGTGCCATACCATACACATAGAACTTGCAAACATCATGTAATAAAACATCCATAAAATACAAATGCTGTGTCCCATGCCTTGCCAAGTAAGTTGGGGTGCATAAATATATTAAATAATATTTTGGTTTAAATATGCTGTTTTAATACTTTTATCATGAACAAACAGCAAGTGTGTTTATGGTTGGGTTTATGCTATCAAAGACAGACTTAATTTATTCAGCATAAAATTAAAATAAACACTGAGAGTCACAGACTCACAGATAGATAGAATAATTTGTAACTTGTTAAACTGTAACCTTTGAGTGGTTTTACTTTTAGAGCCCTAAGTTTTTAGGTTGGAAACCCCCTCACAAAAAAACGCGAGTCCCAACGATTGATAAAAAATAAATAAACTCAAAACTAACTGCATGAGCCATGATGATCTTCATCATGATCATGGTGAGAACACCGTTCACGAAATATTAAAAATTCAATAGAATTAGGAACAAAATGTTTCTCAAAAGCAAAAACAAACATCAAACAAGGTGTAATTAAAATCATGCCTGATCATATGGATTCTTTTCTAACATTGTCGTGCAAATATCGACGCATTGTGGATATTTACGTCTTCTAAAATAACTAAACGCAAGAAAAAGTGGATCCATTTCACTTTGACAGCAACAGATAAACAAATATTTGAGAGTAATGTGCCCTTGTTTTCCCTCCAGCCAAAACGCCACCTAGCGTTAGAATGTTTTTCTCTGTAAATTCCTCCTTTTGTTGTTCACAGTTGATTTGTTTTTGTAACTAACTACTGTAGTCGCAAAAAACATACATTACAAATAACATAACTTCAGTTTATTGTAAAATAATTCATTCACCCTAAGCAAAGCGATAAGACTGTCTCAATAGAATAAAATAAGTAATAATATATTCTTTCCTTCCTCTGATCCAAATTAAGTTCAATGTGTCCTGAAGTTCACTAATAGTAATAATTATTTTAATAAGAATAGATGACTATGTACGGTATTGGAATTATAAGATAATGGTTTTGGCATTAGTCAGTATAGTTATATCCCTCAGACTTGATGTAACATATTTTGCATCAATGTCATGAATACAATATTTCTTCTGCTCCAGCATTTGGCATCTACACAGAAAAGATTTTAAGATGTAAAAGAGAACCAGACTTTCTTATTTAAAGAATTTATGTACCGTAATTAGTTTTAAAATCTAAATTATTACCTAATCCCATTATAAGTTCCTTCAAATTAATTAATTCAAAAAATCTTAAGAATTTAGCATGCTGTCATTTAAATCACCACTGATTATTAAAAAAGAATAGCTTATATGGCAGCATTGGAAGCTTCTGTTAATCATGCAAATCTATATTTTAAATTATCAATTTATGGTATGAAGGGCCAGAGGTCTAAAAGGTCATACTGTAGAAATAAGATATTGATGAAAATTGTGAATGACAGCTTATTTAATTATAAGATTATATTGTTAACAAATTCTTTAATAATAAAAACTAATAGAAAGAAATTCATAAAAATACTTTATTCAACAATACATTTTGGTAAATTGTAAAACATGAAATACAAATAAATAACAATTATGTTTGTGTACCACACTGTCTAATAAATGACAACAGATACTAGTAATTATAATTATACTTAAATGCATTGTACATCTTCTTTGTAAAACATTGAAATAAACGTTATCACAATTTTTTTTAATTAATTTATATATCAAAGGGTATTTATATATATATATATATATATATATAGATTCAAATGAAGTTTGTTATCGATGTGTCGCTAGAGTGCTCTATACTGTTACAGTAGAGCG
>JAUTWP010066187.1:0-12590 GCA_033042655.1 Cyathermia naticoides
GATCTTTTATATGCACTTTTCCATAGACAGAACAGTACATACCACGGCCTTTGTTGAACCAGTTGTGAAGCACTGGTTGGAGCAGAAAATAGCCCAGACCGCAGTTGGGTCCACTGAGAAGGATCGATCCGACAACCGAACGCTTCAAAGGCGCGCACGCTACGGTCTCGGCTACAGCCTGCTCAAACATTGCTCAAAGAATTGCTTTAAAAAGATAAATTTGATCTGGACGTTCATTTACATTGTGGAAATTTGGAAATGATGTTTTTAACACACACAAAATTAGGATAGCAAAAAAGGCAAAAATTATTCTTAGAGTTACTATAGTAAGGGTTCATTCAAATAATGCTATTTTTGTCAAAATAAGACACCCCCACCTTCTGTAATGTTATACTATATAATACTAGATTATAATGGCACATAACGCTTGGACCTACACCCCAACTGTATTATGTAATATTTTAATGGCCCCTAACATGTATTATTTTATTTGGTCTTACCTGGTATAGAAGACCGTCTAGCATGGAGGCGCTGAACACTTGCCCCGCGGCAAACGGAAGACGGAAAAGATGAGGTAGGTTGGAGCTGGTTTGTTCCTTCAGTTTCTATGAGACAGAATATAACATCTCTTACTAAAGTAAAATATAAACACAACTACAAACTCTACTTCCAATCTTATAACATTTACTAAAGAAAATATAAACACTAATGCTGTTTTTTAAAATCTGTGCATCTTCTTTTGATGAATATTATTTACTGCCAATATGGTATTATCTTTTTCAGGAGTGGGATGTACCTCAGTCGATAGTGTGCCCACCTTTGAAGCAGTCGGTCGTCTGATCGATCCTTCTCAGTGGACCCAGCTGCAGTTTAGGCTATTTTCTGTTCCAACCAGTGGTCAACAACTGGTTTATCAAAGGCCATGGTATGTACTGTTCTGTCTATGGAAAAGAGCATATAAAAGATCCCTTGCTGCTTAGCGGGTTTCCTTCTAAAAAAGGGTGTCAAAATGACCATATGAATGACGTCCAATAACCAATGATAAGATAAAAATCAATGTGTTCCAGTGGCATCGTTAAACAAAACAAACTTTACTTTTTACAATTTTAGCAGTTAACATTTCACATACTCAACAATATGAGTTGTAAATAGCATGATTGGAATTTAGGAAACCTGTTTTTATTAAATGCAAATGTTTAAGCACTGTAAATCAGTTTATTGTTAAGTAAAATTTTAGATTTATGATAATTGGGATTGAAAGTAGTTGTGCAGGGCTCGAATTTAAGAATTTGTAACCCACAGCAAATTTGAAAAAAAATTGGCAGTGGGTGAAAGACCCACCAATGGCAATTTTGATTCAACTGATGGCAATTTGTTGAAACTTAACTTTTGCAACAAGTAAACATAACAGAAGTTATTTTTCCCGTGGCTAAAAATGCCATTGGTTAAGCACCTCACCTATGGCAATTTATACAAAACCAATGGCAATTACCACTGATGCCACCATTAAATCCGAGCCCTGTTGTGTCCATGTGTGTTACAGCACAATGCATTAGCATTAATAAATCAAATATCTTCTTAGAAGATAAAATAAAATATGTATCTATCACATTTTGTACCCAAATTTTTCACATTGTCATTCTTACCTGTCAGCATTTTTACCACAGAAGTCACTTTTAATTCTGTCTGTGACTGAAGCTCTTGGCAGCAGTTTGGTTTTCACCTTACTTTCATCGGGAATAACAACAACGATCAGCCAGTCAGGAATGTTTTGATTTTTCAGTGCGGCTTGCCATTCTGTAATTTCTTCTCGTACAGTTTGTTTGTATACCTCTAGATCCTACAAACATAGCTCACATATATTCATAATTCATATTAAAATAACAATAGTATCGTCCGATCATTAGTTTTCGAACATCATTAGTTTTCAAACAGCCATTTTGTTCAGGATTTCCCTCGATAAAAATAGAGATCAAGGGTTGCAAATTGACAGCCAGTCTATTTTTGATAGTCATACAAAAATTCTTCGAGTGAAACTCACGTGCATAAGAATGACATCTATATTTTGTAATTGTATGTAGTTTTGCCTTGTGTCAAATTGTGACACTTTTTGTAAATGCACCATCATTAGAAAGTCACCAAAAACTCAAACAAACATTTCAGTACTCATGAGGAAGCGATGTCTGCTATGTTTATTAACTATACTAGCAGCGTAAAACAATTGGGATGCTTTATATTAATTTTCAAAGAATTTTTTTAATTTAGTAAGACAAAATCACTTTCAGAGGAAATATACCATATTCTTCCACAGTTGGTTATTATAAACAGAAATCTGTGTTTATTGCAGTGAAATCATTGTCGTAATCAAGACGCGTCATATGACATTGCATCTGCTAGAAAAATCACAATGGCATTCTACTTTAATGGCGCCATTTCATGTTACATTTATCATGGGGGATGCTTATATTAGAGGGGGCATTATAAATAGGAAATTAATTCAGAAACACGCATTATCTCATGTAGTTTGTTCCTATGTTGTGTTGTACATTAAACAAACCATCTAATACAATACATGCATACTCATTTGTTCCTATGTTGTGTGGTACATCAAACAAACTTTCTAATACAATACATGTACATGTATACTCAAATTCCTGCTCATTCCAATTTAAACCAACCATTTGAAAGAACAATGCCATATAATGTAGAAGAAATATATTGCCTAAGTGGCACAGTGGTCAAACTATCGGACTTGAGGCTGGTAGATACTGAGATCAAAACTCAGTCAATGCATGGGATTTTTAATATCAGTATTGGCTCCAACCCGGAGTGTGCTCCATAAGGCTCAATGGGAATATGAAACCACTTAAGTCTACTAGTGATTCCATAACTGTGTGCCCATGACAGCATCCTTGAACCTTTATTGGATGTAACCACGAAAATAAGCATAAACAACGTATTCAATAGATCAATATATAACACACCTTGAAAAGGTAATAAAAAATATAAACACCTTGAAAAGGTAATTAAAAATATAAACAATACACATTGAGAAATAATAAAATATGAACTGATAATAACTGTGCCATATGACAAAATGTTATATCATTAGTTGCCACTGAAGTGAAGCCAAACGACTTTGGTATAAATATTATTAATGTCTTTCATCAAGTGTCTAACTAGCATTAAGAGAATAAAACCATACACCTACACAAGGTGTCCAGAAGATGTGGAAATACGGTCTGCTGATCAGCACCGGCTCATCCTCACCAGGCAGGATGTCGGCATCATACGGAACAAAGCTGGCTTCAAGATTCAGAGTCCTCGGAGCTCGCCCATATGACCTGCAGTATAATAAACTTTGTTTATTTAACCACCCCAATAAAGCACATTGATTTTGATCTTATCATCAGCATTTGGACATCATTCATATGGTCATTTGGACACATTTCTACAGAGGAAACCCACTGCCACCATATAAGCTACTCTTCCCAATAAACAATAAAGGGCCTTATGCATGCACTTTCCCACAGACAGGACAGCATATACACAGCCTTTGATGTACGAGTTGTGGAGCACTGGTTGGAATGGGAAAATAGCTCAAATTGCAGCTAGATCCACTAAGAAGGTTTAATGTAATAACCAACTATTTCACAGGTACACAGCTACCGACTGAGCTAATTCCAGCTTCATGACCCGCAGTAATAAAGTTACATGATTTAACATAGAAAAATATTAACATGATAAAACAAGTTATATAATCTGGACATGCACCTTCCATCTTTCTCAGTGAGGATATTTTGCTAGGACTTAATGTTCCATTAGACAACACGATTACCCAGTACATATTTTTAGTGGTTTTACACAAATGAAAAACTGCACTGCATATTCAGACACTGAATAGAAAAGCATGGCTATACCGTCATATATCAATGAAAAACAAAGTTTTTGTTATTTAGTTAACACCTAAAATATATATGTTCTGTATGCAAAAACAACATAGGTTTCTAGAGATATACTTACCTTCTCCATTCACATGCTTCCTTTGGTAAACCATGAACAACTTGTGAATGAAGTTGTGAAAACAGGGATTGATCTCCATGACCTAGAATATACAAAATTATTTTGTAATGTTAGGTAGAGGCACTGATTTTCAGATTTTCCTACTTTCCCTTTTAGTATTTTACCAATTCTGGATTTTTTTCCATTTCATAATTATAAAAACATTTTTTGTGTCATTTACAAGCACCAATGCCCATACATACATTCACACCCATTATTGAAACAATTTGATATGTTCGGTAATTCTTGTTTTATTTTTTTTATTTAATTTTATTATTATTTAATTTTTTGGGCTAAACTAACCCAACGACACTACAAACCATTTTAATTAATAAAAGCACTATTTCAAGGTAAGCACATTCTCCAAATCTGCTTGCACCTGGATGTAAGCCTACTAAAAGTGTACACTGAAGACATGCCCTTTAACATCAAACTATGTGGGATACATCCAGATTAGTGATTTAAACGTGGCCATGAAAAGATTGAATGCAAATTTTTTTTTATAATAATTGGAAATTCCATTTCAGTTATGCCCCTGTCACACTCTAATGCGATCTCCTAGTGACCGCCTTGCATTCCCAGACTGACATTTTTAAACAAACCACAGTGGTATCGCAGGGAATTGTGAAATATATGTCACTAGACAGCTTACAGTAGTTTTCAGAATGCTCTTGACTCGTTTATTACACTCTCACTGCATTCCCAGTTTTATCATCATTACGCTCTAAAAGTGTTCTCACTGCACTCTGTGCACTCTCGGTGCGTCCAAGTCACTCTCGCTGCATTCTCAGTATGCTCTCAATACGTTTGCAACTCGCTCATTGCACGTGCACGGCTTTCATAACTAGTCTCCTGCAACTTGATGGCATCAGTCTACTACTAGCCACTATGTATGCACCAGATGCATCTTTCGTCATCATGTGCTGTGAGTAGGGCTTCATCAGGTTGGTCCGCATCCTAAATGCACAATCAGTCAGGAAGAAATATGGCATTCTTTGTCGTCATTTGGTAGGAAGTCTCCTGAAGGAAGACAAAATGTATGTTTCCATCTACTAGGCACTGCTTCAGATTTGATTCATTGAAGATCTGTGCATTTGACAGGTATCAGTGGCCTCCAACATCTATCCAAAGAAAATTACAATCTGCATTGACGGAGCCCATCAATGGAAAAGAAGCCTTTATAGTTTGTGCGACACTAAGACACTATTATGCATTGTTGCTATGCCCATGATGCACTCATATGTGCTCATGATGACCCTATCTTGTCCTTGCCAGCTTTCACTGCACCCCCAAATTGTTCTCAGATATCTTACTGCACTTTGCCTTGCGGTTTCATACTTTTCAGGTCGCAGTGGGAGCATCAGCTTGATCACAGTAGAGTGTGACAGTTTTAGGCATTTCCATCTGCGATACTAAGTTAGGTAAATATCAACTATGCATTTGTAAATAATAACGAATGTGGTTTTATTATGTGTTTAATTACTTTAAACATTATACCATCTCAAATTATCAACAATGAAAATAATTATAATCAATATATTATAATATAATGTACCCTCATACAATTCAAAATAGTGGTACTAATGGAAAATCACAATGTGCGTGCATATTGCTTATCTAGCCCAAATATAGGGATCTGTAAATAAAAAAAGTGTGTAACCAATTTAAAATAATGATAAATCATTTATTTATGGATTATGCAAATACATTTTCAAGTAACCCATTTAAGGAAAGGGAGTGAGACGTAACTCAAGCACATAGTGTGTCTGCTGGTGAAGCAGATGGTCATCACATTGATTCTTCTCAGTGGACCCAAATTTGCATTTTTTTCCATTCCAAGCAGTGGTCCACAATTGGTTCACCAAAGGCTGTGGTATGTGCATATGAAAGACCTTTGTAGCCTATATGGTGTGTGTCCCAGACATAACATCCTGGTTTTGAATGTGGACGTAAAACAATTTATCCTATCCTATGTAGTGCAGCAGGTTTCCTCTAATGAAATGTGTCAAGGACTATGTTTTACGTCCAGTAGTCAATGATAAGATAAAAATAAAGGTGCTCCAGCGGTCCTTAAATTCTTTAAAATGTGAAAAAAACTAATTCAGTAATTGTGGGATTTTATTTGGTATTTAATTCATTATTGGTCACAAACTTCTGAGTCAAGATAGACACGGTTTACCTTATCACGCTTAATTCCAAATGTCTTTATATTTTTACATTATTGAAGACCCCCATTTATGAATGATTCGATGAATCACTGAATCATAAATGTGTAGCCTAGCACAAATTAATTCATAAATTTGGGGAGGGGATGGACACATTTCTGTATATTTATTAATTCCATCTTGTTGTATTTCATTAGATGACTTAGTATTTTTCTGAATCTATTTTTAAACATGACAACTCACAAGTTACAATAGGTTTTGCTTCCATTATGTAATTGCACTTTCTTTCATAACCGATTATTGCCAAAATAATTTTGGTTTTGCTTTCATTTTATATTTGGCCTTCACCTTTAGCGGAAGCTAGCAAAATGTAACGTATACTTTTTATTTTATATCACATATGTATAACTAATATACATATTGCTTTGTGATGAATTAGTTTGAATCAGTTGTAATAGTCAATTTATCATATTACTGTTATTATTTTAACAAAAGGTAAATTACCGGGAAAGTGAAACTGAGGAAATACAGCTTTACGTAAAATAAAAACTGCAATGGCCGACGATTTGGAAGATGAGTGGTGGTTGCCAGACAAACTTCCAGCTGGTAAGTAATTTAAAACTGTATTTTGATACAATGGGTTTAATTCGTAGCATGGGATGGTGTTTAATGAGTACGCATTGATGAAATACATAATCTCTATTGAAAACAAATAATATATATGAAAAATACTATCATATGTTCTATTATCGTGAGTTCGTCAAGTCCGCTAGCATAATGATAATTTTCGTATTAATATAATTTTACATACATGTGGTCGTAACAATTAGTGGCCCACAACTGATCACCAAAGAACCAAAGTCTGTGATACTTGATGTGTTGTCTGTTAAAAAGTGAGTATAGAAGACCCTTGCTGCTTATTGAAAAGAGTAGCATACTAGTACCGTCAATGACCACGAGGACGGAGTAGCAAATACTGAAATAGTGAAAATTGAAATACCATTATGTAGCATACTAACAATATCATCATGATTGATATGTCTGACACTTTATTTGGTCAGGGTTCGAATTTCACCACGGCATCCAACTGCCGTGCCCCTCTGACCACGAAATTCTATCCCCGCCTGTTATCATAATATTTAGCTGGTACATAATACACATTAATACAAAATTGAATGTTTTGGGTGTCATTAAAACAAATATTTCTAGATTTTAATTTTTAATTATTTTCTTTATTTAGATAATCCAGTAAATCTTGTTGATGAAGATATATCAAAACCAAAAAAGGAAAAATATGTTATAAAACCAAAAACGACACAAGATGGTATTAAATCAAAGAAACAAAAGAAGAAACAAGATGATGTAAAGCAAGAGACTGTGAAAATAGAAGATAAAGCTTTGACCGAAAACAGTTCCAAAAAAACAAAGTTAAAAAGAAAAGCTGGAGTTGCTGATTCAAAAGAAAAACAAGATGAAGCAGAAAGTGAAAACCAACCTGTGAAGAAAAAGAAGAAGACGAGGAACAGAGTAATATTTTGTTAATAAAATTAGGATAATATGAAATTATGTTCATAATTTAGTTTCATTTTCATTATAAATACCAGTAGGATTCTACCAGCACATTGTAAAATAAGTTTACAGACACTGCATGCACTATTCAGCCATATTAAATGACAGGAATTACTTTTAAGTTACTTTATCTATGACCAGTTTGAAATAATTGTATTTCAGTTATGAAATTATAATCTGCTAAATTACACATACCCAGTACCGTAAGTATAATTACAAATGACAATTAAGGTGCTTTAATTATATACATATATTCAGGTTAAGAGATCTAATTTTATTGCTAATGTTATAACTTTAGAAGAATCTCAATGTAATATTAGTACTAATCCTTTTTTCAGAAAAAGATTTCAGAGGAATTACAAGTCAATAAATCAGTACCAGGAAAACCTGAAGATTTTATAAACACAATGAAGAAATCTTATGAAGGAAAACTATCTCAAATAGAATGGGATGAATTGGAACTTGAAGGTAATAGATTTGATTTGTAAACAGTTTGAGATTTTCTTTGTGATTCTCAGTCTATGCAATGTGCAGGGCTCAAACTTAAGAATTTATAACCCATTGAATTTTTTGCCATGGCTCACCGATGGCAATTTTTATTCAATCTTTGGCAATTTCTTAAAACTTAAAGGTGGAGTGTGTTTCTATAGTTTATTATCTTTTACTACTGAAAAATACAAGCAAAACTAGTTTTAATAAATTTTTGCGTCTTTTATATCAAATAATATCGCTCATTACGAAAATCGTGACGGCCATGATTGATCTAACTTGACATTCCAAAGGTCACGTAGTCCTACGTTCACTGGTGAACAGGCATGCACATGTTCTCATCTCGTGTTCTTATGCTAGTACATGTACTACCGACCCACTTCTGTTCGCCATTTTCCACTGAGAACGCTTTTCTCGTGATCTAAATATAGTACAACTGATCGTTGCTTCAGAAATATGGAGTGCGTTGCGCATCAAACAAACGTACAAGATATATTCTAAATGGTTAAATATTTAAAAAAAACAGACATTGCCACTTTAAAAACAATGACGTAGCGATAGCGGACAGCTGGCGACCCGCTTTGCCGATTTGTAGTGTATTAAAAGTGATCTAATTACGATACAGAAAATCATTGCATCAGAAGAATGAAGCGTGGTGCGCATCAAACGTACAAGATATGTCCTAAATGGTTAATATTTTTTTTAAACCAGACACTGCCACTTTAATACGACTGAATATTTCTTTGATAGAAGCACACAAATAAATTAGCATATTATTATTAGACTAATAAATTACCTCAATGTTTGGGTCTGGTTTGAAATACTCTAACAACGAGGTCTTTCCACTTCCTATGTTTCCCTCAACGCATACCTACAACATATTAAAACATTGCTTCAAATATCTGTTAGATAAAAAAAAAGTATTAAATTTAGGTATTAAATGGAATTTCTGATATTGATTGACAATTATAAAATTAATACTATATACAATGCTTGCCTTCTATTTTTACTACATGGCCTTGTATTTAATTTTAAATTTAAAAAGCTGAATGTTTATTAACAAAATACACCAATAATTAATTTTACAAAACATAGAAAACTTACTGTCAGATATTCATTAGTTTTTCCATTTGACACAGATCTCGTGAAACCATCTGAAAAATATGCCATATAATTTTTTACATAAATTAAAATTAGTATCAAATAAAGAACATTTTTTGAGAGGATTATCACTTACAATCTTTACATGTATAGTGGCAGTCTGTTTTTTTTAAATATTTAACTATTTAGAATATATCTTGAACATTTGTTTGATGTGCACCACGCACCATTCTTCTGATTCAAAGATTTGCTGTATCGTAATTAGATCATGCAAAATACACTATAAATCGGTGAGGCGGTTCGCCAGCTGTCCGCCATCGCTACATCGTAGCACTATTCACGAGACATAAATATGAAACAGCTGATCGTTGCATCAGAAGAAAGAAGCATGGTGCACATCAAACAAACGTACAAGATATATTCTAAATGGTTAACTATAAATATGGAACAGCTGATCGTGGCTTCAAAAGAAAGGAGCATGGTGCACATCAAACAAATGTACAAAATATATTCTAAATGGTTAAATAGTAAAAAAATAACAGACACTGCCACTTTAAAGAAGAAAATAGTTTATACACACCCATCTCTTCCGTCTGCTTCTATCTCAGTATCTGACTTGTAACTTTAACAAAATGACTAGTTTCACCACTTCACCCTTATCTTATTAGTTATAACACTCTAGTATTACAATGCTGAACATTCACATTTAATCTTAATATTTTTAACTGCTATTCAAGATGGAAGTCGTTCGACTTTTATATGCTTATCATTTCTTGTTTTACTTCTTTTTATTCAAAGAAAATCACAAGTGCAAAATTTATATCACCTCATACGCAAAATTTATATCACCTTATACGCAACAAATTAATTTTTTTCATTTTCTAAGAAATTTGTACAAAATACTCCATATAAAGGTGTGATCACGGACTAAAAAGTAATTTTATAACTTTCACTTTACAAAATACCAGGTATAAATTTAAGGTGTGAACTAGTTAACTACCTGTATTACAAAGTAGAAAAGATTAACTTTCACTTTACAAAATACCAAGTATAAATTTAAGGTGTGTACTAGTTACGTAGCTGTATTACACAGAAAAGTTAAACTTTCACTTTCACAAAATACCAAGTATAAATTTTAAGTATATACAAATAATGTACTAATATTGGGCCCATAGATATGGCCCACAGGGTTGGAGTGCCCTCCTTAATAACATTCTCACCCCCCCTTGCCATCCTGTTTTCTGTGCGTCACTGGTTATTTCAGGAAGGACTTTGTACATTGTAAATGCAAACTTTCGTCCAAAGATAAAAAGTAAAGTTTGTTTTATTTAACGCCACTAGAGCACATTGATTTCTTTCTTATCAGTGGGTATTAGACGTGATACATATGGTAATTTTGACACTTGTCTTCAGAGGAAACCTGCTGCCACCACATGGGCTACTTTTTTTGATAAGCAACAAGGGATCTTTTATATGCACTTTCCCATAGAGAGGACAGCACATACCACAGCCTTTGATGACCAAGTTCAAAATCAAGACTATAGCACTGGATTGTGTCTGGGTTTTTTTTTTTAAACAAAAAGATTTTTTTTTATTGTTTAGGTTACCCGACCGTCCTTAGATTTTTGGTGCCGACCCTAAACATTTTTTTTAACCTTCCACACCCGCCTCTCTTTTTTCACCTGTTTTATTTAATAATCCATTAAAATCAATCCTAATTTTCGTCGACTTAAACACAACCAAGAGAGGTGCCACGAGATCTGTTTGTCCAAGATCTCGTTACCAGAAGACCCAGAACATTTTGTGCGATTTTATTTCCGAAGAGTTCCAAATGAAAAGCTTCCGAGAGCCATTCTAAAATTAAAAAAAAAAATTCCTTACCTATCTACCCTATTTATTTTTTGCATGTAACAGGAACCAAACAATTATTTTTATTTGGCCTTAATGCTATTTAATGTTCATGACCCTCTAGCAAACTAGACTGTTCCCCACTTAATCCATCCTGCCTATGGGGTCTACTAATGTTACAAAGAAATGTTAAACTTTCACTTTACAAAATACTGGGTATAAATTCCAGATGTGTACCCATATTAGACAAGACATATTACACTTTCACTTTTCACATTACCATGTATAAATTTAAGGTGTGTACTAATTATTTGGGCGGCACTGGGTTTCCTCTAAAAAGAAATCTGTCAAAATGAACACTCAAATATATAAAACTTTGTTGTACAACAGATGAAGAACTTGACGTAATCACTGCAGTCACCCATAAAAATGCTATTCAGGAAATATTAGCTCGAAAATGGGGGAAAAAAAAATTCCCTACCTGTCTACCATATTTATTTTTTGCATGTAACAGGAACCAAACAATTTTTTTTATTTGGCCTAATCAGGGCTTGGAGCGAGATAGTCGATAGTGTGCCCGCATTTGAAGCTGTTGGTCGTAGGATCGATCCTTCTCAGTGGACCTAGCTACAGTTTGGTGTATTTCCCATTCCAACCAGTGCTCCACAACTGGTTCATCAAAGGTCAATGTATGTGCTGTCCTGTCTGGGGGAAAGTGCATATAAAAGATCCTTGTTCCTTATCGGAAAGAGTAGCCTATCTGGCGGCAGCGGGTTTCCTCTAAAAGAAATGTGTCTAAATGACCATATGAATGACGTCCAATAGCCAGATAAGATAAATATCAATGTGCTCTAGTGGCGTTGTTAAACAAAACAAACTTTACTTGTTTAGATTTGTCTTAGTTGGCATTCAAAATAATTGTGTCCATGTATGTCATAACACAATGCATTACCATAAATAAACAAAATGTTCTTAAATTTTTTAAACAATGTGACTTTTTATGTTAAAGAAAATGGATGTATCACATTTTGAACCTGAGTTCTTCATTTAATTCAATTGTCAAGTGTTCTATTCAATTCAATTCAAAATAATTAATGTCTACGTTCAGAGCCAGGCTGTTATTTAAAAAAATATATTTATTGTCCCCAGAAATATTCTCATTTAATTGTTTTTATATTTAAATCAATGTGATTTAGTGGCGTCATTAAACAAAAACAAACTACTTTTACAATAGCCAATGATAAGATAAAATCAATGTGATTTAGTGGCGTCATTAAACAAAACAAACTACTTTTACAATAGCCAATGATAAGATAAAATCAATGTGATTTAGTGGCGTCATTAAACAAAACAAAC
>JAUTWP010066298.1:0-12584 GCA_033042655.1 Cyathermia naticoides
CACGTTTCAAATTGTCAATTTAATATTTGCTTCAAAGTTTCAGCCTTGGTTTAGGTACCAATCAGTTGGTTGCAAAGCATGTTACCAAATTGTACTACAGTCAAACCTGTCTTTAGCAAACACCCAAGGGATTAACAAAATATGGCCTATTAAGACAGGTGGCTGCTTAATACAGGTTATAGTGTACTAAATTAAAAAAAAATATTGTTAGAAAATAAAGGTGGACTTTAAAGACGGTTATGTACTTATCTTTATTATTCACAGCCGTTAAATTATGTGGGTTCATAATTTATTGTCTTTATTCATTTAGGTTCCGGGGGTCCCTGGACTGCAAACCGCACTTCAGATCGCTCAGTTTCATGTGGGTTAGGTTATAGAACAGTCAGAAGGACAAGGACGTGTAACACGCGAAATAGTGTACTTCAATGTGAAGGTCAGTCAGTATCCACAGAAACGATGTCATGTCATGGTGAGCCATGCCCAGGAACATGGGGGCCATGGAAAGTAACATCATCAACAAAATGTTCTGTTACTTGTGGACCAGGAACTAAGACTGTTTCTAAGAAAAGGTCTTGTATAGGTGGAAGTCCAGGGCAAAATGGATGTCAAGGGTTTTCTACTGTATCTGAAACCCAGCGTTGCAATGAAGCTAATTGTCAGGGTACCTGGACTGCATGGACGATTTATTCAACAACAACATGCTCTGCATCATGTGGATCTGGAACAAAAACCATCTATAAGTCACGCACGTGTACTGGGGACACCTCGGGACCGAATATATGTAAAGGTTTGTCAAAAACGACAGAAACAAGACAGTGCAATGACAGACCTTGTCGTGGACGGTGGGGCATTTGGCACGATGCATCATACACCGCCTGTTCAGCTACATGTGGAGAAGGTAAAATGACTGTATACTTGTCAAGGACGTGTATTGGAGGAACTGCTGGTCAGCTTGGTTGTGAAGGGTCTACATCAAAATCAGAAATGAGAACTTGTAATAAAGGCAGTTGCTCTGGGTCATGGGGTGTATGGAAAGAGTACAGGTCAGAGGATTGTACAGTAACGTGTGGCACTGGAACACACGTTGTGTATTTGTCACGAACGTGTGTTGGAGGTTCCCCTGGTTCAGGTGGCTGTGCAGGTTCACAGTACTCCCAGCAAATGAAAAACTGCCAAATGCGTGTCTGTCCAGGTAATTGGAGTCCATGGAGTGATCATTCATCCACGGAATGTTCAGTATCTTGTGGACAGGGAATAAAAACAGTTAAACGGATAAGATCGTGTATTGGAGGTCTTATTGGTGGGGAAGGTTGTGTTGGTGAATCACAGAAAAATGAAATAAAATACTGTAATGAAACGGTGTGTCCTGCCAAATGGAATGAATGGAAAGTGCATTCAACTACTTTATGTTCCGTTACCTGTGGACCTGGATACAAAACACTTACAATGATACGAACGTGCATTGGAGGCAATATCGGGGCACAAGGATGCACTGGTGAATCAAAGAAATCAGAAATGAAATATTGTAATGAAAAGGTGTGTCCTACTGCTAAATGGAGTGAATGGAAAATCGACTCAACCACGCAATGTTCAGTCTCCTGTGGACCGGGATTCAAAACAATTAAAATGACACGGGTGTGTATTGGAGGCAGTATTGGTGAAAAAGACTGCACTGGTGAATCAAAGAAATCAGAAATGAAATACTGTAACGAAATGCTCTGTCCTGGAAAGTGGAGTGATTGGAAAATAACTTCAACTACCTCCTGTTCTGTGACATGTGGACCTGGATTCAAAACAGTTACACTGACACGAACCTGTACTGGAGGAAGTAATGGCGGACAAGGGTGCAGCGGCGAATCAAATAAAACAGAAAAGAAATACTGTAATGAACAAGATTGCCGTGGTAGTTGGAGCGAATGGAAAGCTGACTCAACAACTAAGTGTTCAGCTACGTGTGGTGTTGGAAATAAATTTGTTTATATGTCACGAACATGTATTGGAGGGATGATCGGACAAGCTGGCTGTGAAGGAGTATCAAAGAAGACAGACACATTGTCGTGCAATGAAGATAATTGTTTAGAACATTGGGGTGAGTGGACATCGTTTTCATCACAATATTGTTCTGTATCATGCGGACCTGGGATTAAATTTGTTAATATGAAACGCACCTGCATTGGTGGTACTGCTGGACAGGGTGGATGTAAAGGTCTAGCTGATATGAAAGGAACTGTGGCGTGTAACAATGGTAAGTGTCCATTAAGATGGTCTGAATGGAAAGTCTCTTCATCGACGTCTTGCTCAGTAACTTGCGGCTTGGGAAATAAACATGTTACCATTACACGGACGTGCATTGGCGGCAATATCGGCGAGCCTGGGTGTGACGGTTCTTCACATAAAGTAGAAACTCGGTCTTGCAATGATGGCGAGTGTTTCGGTTCGTGGAGCGATTGGACAGACGACTCGTCATCTGTGTGTTCTGTAACGTGTGGTGACGGTACAAAAATGGTCTACATGTCAAGAAAATGCATGGGAGGAACCGCTGGACAGAAGGGATGTGAGGGTCAATCGAAAAAGACACGATATGCATATTGTAATGCAAGTGTGTGCCCTGCAAAATGGTCTGATTGGACAGTAAAGTCATCAACGTCTTGTTCTAAGACGTGTGGAACTGGGATTAAAACTGTTTATTTATCACGAACATGTTTTGGAGGCAATGTCGGACAACCAGGATGCGAAGGGTTGGAAAGAAAATCAGAAACCCATTCATGTAATGATGGTTACTGTTTAGGAGTTTGGGGTGCATGGAAGGAAGATTCGTCATCTAGTTGTTCTGTAACGTGTGGTGACGGTACACAAATTGTCTACATGTCACGGAAATGCATAGGAGGAACAGTTGGACAGAATGGATGCGACGGTCCGTCAAAAAAGGAAAAATATGTATATTGTAATGAAGGTGTGTGTCTCGGGAAATGGTCTGAATGGACAGTGAAGTCATCAACGTCTTGTTCCGTGACTTGTGGTTCTGGAATTAAAACTGTTTACTTATCCCGAACGTGCATCGGAGGCAGTATAGGACAACCTAGATGTGAAGGTCTGGTACGGAAATCAGAAACGCGAGCCTGCAATGACGGTGATTGCTCAGGAGCTTGGGGTGATTGGAAGGAAGAATCATCAAGTACTTGTTCTGTAACGTGTGGTGATGGCACTAAGATTGTCAATATGTCGAGAAAGTGTATTGGAGGAACGGCGGGACAAAAGGGATGTGAAGGCTCGTCACACAAATCAGTATCTGTGAATTGTAAAGAAGGAGTTTGTTTTAAGAAATGGTCTCTATGGAGTGTATACTCATCAACAGAATGTTCAGTATCATGTGGCCAAGGAATAAAAACTGTTTACTTAAAACGAACATGCATCGGAGGGAACATCGGAAAACCAGGATGCGAAGGCCTGGCAAGGAAATCAGAAACGCAGTCGTGTAAACGTGTTGACTGTTTAGGATCGTGGAGTAAATGGAAGTATGGTGCATCATCATCTGCTTGTTCTGTAACATGTGGCACTGGAACAATTACCGTTAGTATGACCAGAACATGTATTGGAGGAACTGCTGGTCAAGCTGGTTGTATTGGACCTGCATCATCATCAGAACAAAGAACATGTCTACTTAAAGCATGTCCAGGTAACATTGCATTAATATGTACGTTCTTAGTATTTACTACTCTGACAAAACATGGTAATCAATTTAAACAGATACCTTTAAAATCTATTTAACAATAGTTTTGAAGATAATAATACAGTATAAATTATATAAAATTTGCTTCATTTATTTCGGCGATATATTTGATATGGTAAACTCCATCAGTAGTCTCCGACTATGGGTTCAATATCAGACTGGAACCAGTGTCTTAAAGACTGAACCTGCACCTAAGGGGCGTGCTTGAACCTTCAGTGGATGTATGCACGTTTAAAAGGATTGAACAAACAACAATCAGTAGTGTTGAATAATTGTTTTGAAATTATATTTATATATTATGAAAGTACAGTATAAGTTGTACTGCTAAAATTGGTAGGTGAATCATATTTTAAAATGTATTAAATGTGTGCACATATTCTGCATCATCATTACCGTATAACTGCATCATTGTGAAAAAACAAACAAGCGTTATAACGATAGTATATTTATGATTGCAGCTTTATGTACAACAGCTGAAGTTGTCCAGGGTGTGGGCTATCGTAATCACCCGACCGACTGCAACAAATATATCCAGTGCTACTATTCACCAGATGGCACCACCATGGCCGTGTATCGAACGTGTCCGTTTGGCTACTTCTGGGACCAATCTTTCTTCAGATGCGACACGACTTGCAGAGTGAACTGTCCACTTGGTAATTAAAGTTTGATTTATCTAACGGCGTCACTAGAGCATATCGATTGTTTTTTAATAATCGGCAATCTCGCGCCAAACATATAGTTATTCTGACATTGTTTAGATAAACACTGCTGCCGACACATAGGCTACTATTTTCAGTAAGCAGCAAGAGGCTACTTCATAAAACCTTTAATAATACCATTAACAAATTATTATTTTTGACGCCATTTTTGCACATTGATTTTTGTCTTATAATCGGCTATTGGACGTCAAATCCATTACCAAAAAGCATACAATATGTTTAGAAGATATTCCTGATCACAAGGTTATTTCCAATTGTATGAAATAATGAATACACGGGCCATTGTTTCTGATAGAAATTTAAATTTTAGTCATTGATACTTATAATTAATTAAACGAATAAACGTTTTCATTTTTCTTGAACATATAACAAGTTCTGCTAGTGTATCGCATACAAAGTAACATCATTTCAACTGTATTGTAGATAGGTGCAAAAACTCGAACATGAACAACTACAACATGGACGGAAGTTGCAGGGCATACTGGGAGTGCAGAGACAGGAAGTCGGAAGCTATGTGTTGCCCTGTTGGTTTCATGTATGTTCCAGGGAAAGGCTGCGTATTAGATTTCAGTTGCCGTGATCCATGCCCAACAGTCTGCACAGGAAAAGGTTAATATTAAATGATAATCATATATTTAGTCTTATTTGTTGTTTCGGTTATTGCTGGGGTCATATGAAGTGTAATGCAATATATTCAGTAATGTATGATCATATTTTTATTGTAGATTCCTATTTAAAACACTAGGGTCATATGCATTGTAATGCAATGTATTCTGTAATGTATGATCATCGTTTTCTTGTAGATGCCTGTCAACGGCGTCCAGTGTGGACTAACAATAAGAGGTTTGAGGTCAGTCTTGGCGTGTTAGGCTGGATCGAATCTGGATGTCCAAAACATAACCTTCAATTTGACATCAACGAGTGTGCATGTGTCAACAGGAGTAAAACCAGTTAGTAAAACATACTTTGGCGTTGATATCATGTTTACTTAAAACAAATTATGGTCATTATTTACCAGAGCAACTAGCACATTTCTGGTTTCTGATAATGCTTTTCCTATTTTTCTTCAGATTAAGGTGTTTTCTTATTGTTCTTTCGATCGTTTTAATGTGCTTTGAACAGGTAAATTTATGTATGTGCTTCTATCAGATAACTTCAAGCACACTCCCATTGGGAACTGCCTCTGACGAGGGCCAGCGGTCATTCACAATGGACTATGCTTTGATAGCATATTCCCAAATATATATGGCTTCTTTTTAATCAACTTTTTATTCAACAGGTTGTGATGCAGAGTTCAGCCTACAATTCAACAATAACCAACAGAACGATGACACAATTAAAATGGAAGGTGTTGCGATCGCTAATGGAGCAGCCACATTTTCAGGAACGAGTCGGATTAGAACTGCAGTGTCTCCAGCGAAACCGACCAACGCGAGGCTTGTGCTGCAGCTGAGATACAAAGAAGCAGACCCACTGACTAGACAGCAGGTGTTAGTCACGACGAAGAACTGTACGTGTGAACAGAACACCAACCTGACAGTGATACTTGAACCAGACAGCGTTGTCTTCCAGCTGCAGTCCAGACATGAACCTCCCATACAGATGTCTGTCTCAACACAGGTTAGAAACATATTATATGTGATAACTTAGGCACTGGCTCTTGTTAATGATGACTCATAATTGTGGAGTAGGATCGTAACCTATATAATGCTAATCAATATACATCGTAGATGTTTGAGTCAGCGGATGTAGCT
This sequence comes from Cyathermia naticoides, assembly GCA_033042655.1. NCBI lineage: Eukaryota > Metazoa > Mollusca > Gastropoda > Neomphalida > Neomphalidae > Cyathermia > Cyathermia naticoides. The sequence goes on from JAUTWP010066298.1 coordinate 6,204, forward strand.
CAGTCGATAACGTGCCCGCCTATGAAGCGGTCGGTCGTCGGATCGATCATTGTCAGTGGACCCAGCTGCAGTTTGGCCTATTTTCCGTTCCAACCAGTGGTCCACAACTGGTTCATCAAAGGCTGTGGTATGTAATGTTCTGTCTATGGAAAAGTGCATATAAAAGATCCCTTGCTGCTTATCAAAAAAGAGAAGCCTACGTGGCAGAAGCGGGTTTCCTTCTAAAAAGTGTGTCAAAATTACCATATGAATGACGTCCAATAACCGAAAAGATAAAAATCAATGTGTTCCAGTGGCGTTGTTAAACAAAACAAACTTTACAATGACTCGTTTGATACCATTTATCTTATAACAAGTTGTTTTCAAACCATATCTAACAAGCGAAAGCGAGTTAGATGTTATTTTAAAACAATGAGATAAAATAAATGGTATCAATATATATTGCCCATGCAAACATTGGCAACCTATAAATAAAAACATCCAGATATAACACAACATCGATGATCAGATTGTTTAAATGCCTGGCACAAAAATGAAAACAATAGTTAAGGAGATTTTAAAAATAAACCACACGATGTATCAGCACCTCATTAACTTCAAAATCTTGATTAATTATACGCATGGAATAGAAAAAAAATGTATAGTCCTTTTTACAGCAGTTTCAATGGTATTGCACGTTAAAAAGGGTAATCATTCAGCCTATTGTGATCATTTTACAATGCCACTGAATAAAATCAATAAGATTAAATCTCTATTTGTAGATAAGATGAAGTCGGATTTGAATAATCCAGTAGATTAACTCGAAGATTCTGAACTCACATTATTAATCCAGATTTCCACATAGAATGGAAAACCAATCTATAGACCAAAATATACATGTATGATACCAGTAGCGGCAGTACAATAGAAGACTTAGTACAGTAATATACTCATTTATTACCCCAGAGAGCAACCATAATATAACTGGGTACATATTTTTCTATATTAATTTTGCTCTTATGTATTTAAAAACTATTTTCATATTTTAATATTGATATATTAAAAGACAAGGGCATAGACTACCCAATCTTGCTATCAATGACTCAATGTTAAAATCTTAAAATTAACAAAAATCTTTCCAATTTAAAAGCAATCTCAATCAATTTTTCCTTGTTTGCCCGTTTCAATTTTCTAACTGGATTATCACATCATTTAATTGTGAGTGGAGATTTTTATTTTTGAAATAAAGGTATTTGGTAATAATGAGAATGTCACTTTCTAATGATTGTACCTGAACCCAAGTGGTGTAATTACATAATGAAGAATCCATGTAACTGTGCATGGTAAACCACCAATGTAGTAACATTAAAACAAGTCTTTGTTGAAAGATATTTATCTCGAGTTGCGATAGTTCAAATAAAAATCATTAAGACAACATCGATCTTGCATTGAATTGATTCCAAGCCAACAATTAATATATTGATACGTTTCCCGACTGCCACAGAAACATGTTCACTGCAATTGAAAGAGAACCTCTTTTAACTAATATAATGTGGCAATATAGAAAATAAAGTATCAGCCACCAAAGTACATTGATTTTTATATTATCATCGGCTATTGGTCGTCATACATATTATGGTAATTTTGACACATTTCATTAGAGGAAACCCATTGCCACATAGACTACTCTTTTTAGATAAGAAACAAGGGATCTTTTGTATGCACTTTCCCACAGACAGGATAGCACATACCACAACCTTTCATGAACCAGTTGTGGACCACTGGTTGGAAAGGGAAAAAGCCCAAACTGCAAATGGGTCCACTGAAAAGGATCAATCTGGTGACTGACCACTTCACAGGCAGACAGGCTACCGATTGAGTTATGTCCTGGTCCTTGTGGCAATACTGAATCAATTATTAGGTCATGAACTTCCCAACACATCCCACACACTGTATACAATCACAGTATACAATGGTAGCCAGGCATGCTCTGTGAACAAGGTAAATGGATAGATGGAATGATGGAAAAAAGACAGATGATTGACAAAATACATAAATGGACAATAAAACAAATAACCAATATGGATTGATGAATGGAAAAATTACCAATTGAATCGACAGATTGACTGATTGAATGAAACATGACTGAATGGACAAAAGGACTTATGGATAGATAAAATTATTAATAAAACAGACTGACTTTTGGAGGATAAAGAATGGATAAAGTTACTGATGGATAGACTGATTGATGAATGCACTGATATATGACTATTTAATCTGATCCTAAAACATGCTCAGAAATAAATCTTAGCATATCAACACATTAAATTAAAGTGGCAGATTTTAGTTTTTTTAAATATTTAACCATTTAAAATATATCTTGTACATTTGTTTGATGCACACCACTCTCCATTCTTCTGATGCAATGATTTGCTGTATCGTAATTAGATCACGCAAATAAACTACAAATCGGCGAGGTGGGTCAACAGATATCTGCCATCACTACATTGTAGCTCTATTCACGTGACCTAAATATGGTGCAGCAGATCATTGCGTCAGAAAAATGGAGCATGGTGCGCATAAAACAAACGTACAAGACATATTCTAAATGGATAAATATTATTTAAAAAAACAGACACTGCCCCCTTAATATGAAAACCTGAAAACAAACATTGTTTTTAAAATCTGGTTTAATCAATTATCTAGACATAAAACTACTGGTATTGAGCTACATGTACATGTATGCATATTGTTGCATACAGGAATCTGGAAGCTTTGGTTAAAACTATGCACAAGTATGGTATGTTAGATTGCATACCAAATAAGCTTTAAAAGGAATCATACTGTTCTACATGGTTAAATGGGGCTCAAACAAAGCTGTTAGGAATTATGGATGTGGAAACTGTTGCTAATCACGTTTTAAAACTATAGCTAATCTAACAAAGAGAAGTGTAGCTACAACTAACTTAAGTTCATAGTAAAATATACAACAGAAACTTTCTAGGAATTCTAACAAAGAATGGCATATTCTGGATACCTCAAATTGTCACATTATTAATTTTCACCAACAGATACATGTAATCCATTTAATTGGAATAACTGTTAATATACGTGTTAATTGTACCAGGTTAATTACAGACAACAAAATGAAAGTCAGTTTGATGTTTTGTAATAATGTGCTCATGTGCAAATGAGCATGTTTTATTTGCATACAACTAAAATTAAACACAAAACAAAAATAACAAACAAAAATGTTAAACATTGTCATACAAATTACAATATGAATTTTCATAATAATTATTTAAAATGTTGCAAAGTTTGAAATTACCCCAATTTAACCTAGTGTTTGCCAATGTATTATATTAATATGAAAACAAATCATTATCTGGAAACTTTTTAAGTTAAAACTGGATAAAAGCTGATATGGTAAGTTGCATAATATTAAATTCTATCAATTACATGTATGTCAAACTACTGTATATTAAATTCTATCAATTACATGTAAGTCAAACTACTGTATATTAAATTATATCAATTACATGTAAGTCAAACTACTGTATATTAAATTATATCAATTACATGTATGTCAAACTACTGTATATTAAATTATATCAATTACATGTCAAACTACTGTATATTAAAATCTATCAGCTACATCAAACTACCATAACCTTAACATACACTGAGACAGTAACAGAGATTTTCTAAGTAAGCAACTGTCACATTGATGTTATTTTCAAATTATAATAATTATATACCTTATCTCCACCCATTCTATTTCTAGCTCTTCACTGAAAGAAATAATTTCAATCAAAACCACTGAATCTAAAACAAACATTAAAACTAAAACCAATTTATGCCTTTTACTCAAGAAAAACATCAACACAACTGCCTGACTTCATAAAGACATAAACTGATATCATATTTTGTGATCAGGCAATCCTTAAAAATATTTTTGTTTGTCCATTTCCGACATGTAATTTCAAATGATTTTTTTGGCTCCATGCTTATTTTATAAATTAACACTATTTATAAATTAAAATTGGTTAAACCAAAAAAATATATATTCTTCTTGAAGAGGTAAAAAAAAGATTTTGACACAGGCCAATTTTTGTGAGTAAGGACAAACATAATTTTTATTTTCTTGTAGAATTTTAATGGTAGATTCATTTAAAAAAGACCTATTCACCAGTATGTACTGTATTTAGTATAAAATCATCATTTGTAGACAAATATATGATACCACACTTGTTTGTTTTTTAGGACGGTGTTGTTAAATACTTGTATTTTTTTATACAATAAACATGTGTTGTGATAACTGATATATTCAATCAAAATGCCTGCATTCATTCAAGTCATATCAACAGCTGATTGTGAAAAGATATTGCTTCACAAACAAAAGAGAGTACTATATTTTTATTTAATTGTTTTTTATAAATAAGACAATACATTATTGAATTTCCAGCATTACTTCTTTAAATTAATTTATACAGAGAATGAAAGATATTTATTACAATTTTTAAGTTCCAATATTTATTTTTATTAACAGTTATGGAAACTCTTCTAAATAAATTTGTGAAGATGGGTGTAAAGTAGGCAAAATTGTTTAAAATAAAAATTGAACATAGAACTGCCACTGTTTAAAAATTATAAAAAAAACTTTTGACATTTTATTATCTATCATATCATGACAGAAGTTTTCTCATTGCTTTTTGTTTTAATTCATACTTCACACTTACAAATTCCATAAGCAAACTGGAAATGTAAAACCAACTAACATGATGAATACAATGTACAAAATATTGAGTAATGAATAATTATATTATAGTAACAATAACCAATTCGATGAACATAATTATTAAATTTTGTATCAATGTCTTTTTAATGAGACATTAGAAATGTTATTCTAGGTCTGTTTTAAAGCTTTCCCAGTCAAGCTATTTCATCTCAAATATGTGACCTGCCGCATAGAACGTTACCTCCACATGTCAACATCAACATTACTATTGAGAAAACATTGATATAAATTCCCTGGTAAACAGTGTCACTCGTGGCAATGTAATTAATTATGACATCATAAAATGATAATTAGTGGGGCTATTTGAAAAAAACACAATTCTGACAATATAACATCCAGACTAAAATAATCTGATCAATGAAAAACTTTGACCCAATAGCCTTTCTGTACGGCTGGTCACATGGTGTATGGGAGATAGTGATAAAACAGGTGGGCATATGGTTGTGTGGATGTTACATCATCTGGAAAGGTGTTGAATCAAGATTAAAATATTTAACCATCAGGAATTTTTAAACATTATTTCCAATTTGAATGTATAAAGAATGGTGTTATGTTAAAAAGAAATCCTTACAACATACACAAGTGTCACATTTATTACATATATTTCACTAATTATCAATATTGTGCATAACTTGAGTAGGGTATCTATAATATTTATAATCATGAGGATAGCATATACACACTCGCACGCACCCATACATACACAAACACACACTTGCATACAACACACACACAAACACACACTCGCATACAACACACACACAAACACACACTCGCATACAACACACACACAAACACACTCGCATACAACACACACACACACTCTCACACACACACAAACACACACATAAACACACTCACATACAACACACACACACACACACAAACACACACACAAACACACACACAAACTCGCATACAACACACACACAAACACACTCTCTCACACACACAAACACACTTGCATACAACACACACACACACACACACACTCTCTCACACACACACAAACACACACTCGCATACAACACACACACACAAACACTCTCTCTCACACACACACAAACACACACATAAACACACTCACATACAACACACACACTCTCTCACACACACACAAACACACACATAAACACACTCACATACAACACACACACACATTTTGAATGAAAGACAGAATTTACCTATCTCCAATAGTTCCAATTGGCTTCCACTGACTAAGCTGCGCTTTCCATTCAAACTTTTCCATGTTTACATAGGTGTAGTGATCTGCCGAATCCTTCAGTTTGAACTCCATAGCACCATTAGGAACTAACATTAAACACAAATACATAATGATTACTATGCTGTTACTCTAGATAAGATATATTTGTAAAGATAGATTACCCAAATTCCTTATTTTGAACTTCATAGCACCATCAGGAGCTAACATTAAAGGCAAACACACAATAATTAAGTTTTATCATATGACATTTTGTTGTTTGCTTAGTCCGATTTGCTATTAATAGTGTAGTCAAAATAGGTTTCAACCTAGAAAAAATTGGTATAAAAACGGTTTTGGTACCACAAGAAGCGGAATTTTGTCCTTTATAACATATCCAAAA
>JAUTWP010066409.1:0-12584 GCA_033042655.1 Cyathermia naticoides
CACATTTAATAACGATATACCTACATAATTTATTCATTCTTCAACTCTGTACGCTACAAGTAGGCCTATATTTACACATTTAATAACGATATACCTACATAATTTATTCATTCTTCAACTCTGTACGCTACAAGTAGGCCTATATTTACACCTTTAATAACGATATCAGTGGCGGATCTAGGTGGCCCCCCCTACATTTTGCGATTTTTCAATTTTTTACATTGAAAATATTTTTGGGAACGTTTGGGTCCCCTAGGCTTGTCATTGAGGGCCACCCTAAATGGAATTTCTGGATCCGCCACTGGATATACCTACATAATTTATTCATTCTTCCTCATTGTTTTGTGGGATCGGGTACTACGGTAGGGTGCCCGCCTTTGAAGCGGGTCGTCGTCGGATTGATCCTTCTTAGTGGACCCATCTACAGTTTGGGCTATTTTCCGTTCCAACCTGTGCTCCACAACTGGTCGTGGTATGTGCTATCCTGTCTGTGGGAAAGTGCATATAAAAGATCCCTTATCGAAACGAGTGGCCTATGTGGTGGCAGCGGGATTACTATAAAAGAAATGTGTCGAAATGACTATTATGAATGATGTTCAATAGCCGCCGATATTAAATAAAAATCAATGTGCTCTAGTGAATTATTCATGGTTTTCTATAAATTGTTATGGTGTTTTGTAAATGTAGCATACCTGCAGGCACGGTATGAATAACCACACGGAGAAGCATTCCATTGGCATTTATAAACACCCAAGATAAAACATTAAGATATACTAGTATAAATCAATCATTAGAGTTGAATACTTGTATCACACTGAATATAACAGAGGTATGTATACATGTACTGACATACACTGGGTCCAGGATAATAGTAGGCCACTAGAACAAAGTGAAAAGCTTTACCTGTGTGTTATGTGTTATTCCAAGATGTCCTTATATAAAGTGAATGTAACGTCTAGCTTCCCGCTATAACATTTCACCGGGTGTCGATCTACACACTTGTACAAAGCCTGCATACCAACCAGGTCAAACAGAACCGACAGCAATTAACTTCCGGGTATTACTGAGGTACTGTCACAAAGGAGTAGTGCAGGGCCTTAACCTGATCCAAATCCTAGGGTGGGGGCTTTGTTATTTTACAATAAATAATTTCTGACCAGTTACTTGAGTAAGCAAGGCACGAAGTTCCTCGCGGAGGGGGTGCAGCTGTTCCTGAAAGGGTACGGCCTGTTACACTGCAAACATGTTCTGTAAAAGACCCAGAGCCTTATTATAATTATTACACATAAAATCCAAATTTCATATTTTACCTTAAAGAATCAAAAACATTTGCACCATATCTCCCCCCACCCCAAACCTCCCTGCATACCTGTGCATGACGCAGTGGATGTGGATGGCTTGAACCATAAACGACACCCGGGAGAGGTATCTGCTAAAACAGCCTTGCTCTGAATGTAGACGTTAAACATGTTTTGTCCTATCCGAACCCCCTGATAGGTATCATAGTTGTGCTAAGGGCACATTTAGCGGCGGGGGAGGGCTTTTTGTGGCAACAAAAATACAATTTCAGTAAGGTGTATGTATACCACTTACACCGACCAGTGGTCCACAGCTGGTTTGACAAATGCCATGAACTGTGCTATCCTGTCTGAGAAAATGCACATAAAAATCCTATACTGCTTATCAAAAGAGTAGCCAGACTAGTGTGGTGGCAATGGGTTTTCTCTCCTCTAACATCTGTCATAGACGGACAACTCAGGAATCAGTTATGTGCCTATGACAGCATACTTGAACATTAATTGGATGTAAGCACAAAATAAGTATAGCAACAGGAACTAAATTTAACGTGCTTACATCAGAGTTAAAGCACGCCTCTCCTGGGCACGGCGTCGGGCTAGCCGGACGCCCTACCTAGAACGGGAATAAGTATAACCAACCTTTGTATGTTTATCTAATTAGCTGAATTGTCTTAGATCCCCAGACCCACCTACTCTGAGAACCCTGCTATGGTTAGAATAGAGAGGGACTAGTTGCTATATATCCTTTGTGGATCACTGTAAACCAGTATTTAATCAACCGTCAACATGCTCGTAAAACAGGTCAAACCACATAATAGGTAAGAACTTCCTGGTCAGTGTGTTTTTAAAGGACAATGGCTGCCTTTATCAAACATGGGATTTTTAATCTCGGCACCGACTCCAACCCAGAGTGATTGCTACGCAAGGCTTAATGGGTATGTGTATCCATTTACACCGACCAGTCGTTCCATAACTGGTTTGACAGGCCATGGTTTGTGCTATTCTGTCTGTGAGAAAGTGCATATAAAAAGATTCCTTGCTGCTTATCAAAAAAAGAAGAAGAGTAGCCACAGTGTGGCGGTAGCGGGTTTCCTCTCTTCTACTAACATTAACATCTGTCCCGGACGCTGTGGATGGCGCCGCCCCTGGGATCTCAGGAGCCGTGCCCAGGGGATGCGTGCTTGAACACTTCTGTGATGTAATCACGTTAAAAAATCATGAACTTTCTGCAAATTGCATAAGTTCAAAATACAGATAAACCAAAGTTTTTTCTTAATAAAAAAAATAACTTTTCAAAAACCAGCTTCGAGTTTTTTCTCTCTCTCGATTACATGCAAATTTCCAGATCGGTAAGTGAATAACAGATGTAGCCAACAAAGATTAATTATTTTATGTGTTTTGACACATCAGTTAATACCTGAAAGTACGTTTCTAATCCCTTTAAGTGTCGTTAAACAAACTTTCCTTTCCTTGGTGTAACAACAATGTCTATTTTAACCATTCTACAACAGGAACGAGTTTTTTCCCTAAAAGGCGTGCTTGAACCCCTTTAGCGATTAATCACGTTAAAACCTTTCCCTGTACACTGAAATGAGTCGCGAAAAGGCTGACATCTCTACAAAGGTTGAAAACTAAGTTAAAAATAATGTCTTCATTCTTTTCTTTTTTTTTCCACCTAAAATGTTTCCGACCGGCTTTGATTACCTCCCGTAGATTCCATCTTTCATCGCTCTGTTTTCAAGATGGATGCTCTTTGAAGAAACTACTTCTCACCTCTGGCGCTTCAATCGGCTTGGGTTGTGTAATCTTACGTACGTGCAGAAATTGGTCCGCTTTTAATGAATTTTTATTAAGTGTTGTTGGTTAATAATATACCTATGGTGAGAAGATGGCGTAACGGCCGATGGGAGGGCCTTGGTGAATATGGCGTAACGGCTGATGGGAGGGCTTAACTGAAAGGCGTTTCACTGCTGTGATTCATGATGGTTTCATTAAATAACGATCAGTGATATTTGATTCAGATTGCTTCGTCTTCTGTACGTCAATTTTGTGAACAATCCATCTGAATTGCTGCATATTAGATGATCTTTTCAACCGCGTAGCCGGAGGGTGGGGTGGAGTTGCCTGTTGTATTGTGGGGAGGTAAATATGGAGAGAGGCATACGAGGAAGAGGAAAATAGAATATTGAGAACATTTTCCATATCTTCCCAAAATTGATAGTTTAACATAAATTAAATAGTTAATATAAATAGTAATAATAATAAAACAAATAAATTAATAAATACTAGTAAATAAATAATAATAATAAATTAATAATAAATAATTAAATAAATAAATAATAAAATTTAATAATAAATAAATAAAAAATAAATAATAAATACAATAAATAAATCATAAATAAATACACCCACCAGTGATACCGTATTAGTTAATTTCTATTCTAATAATTAAGAAACAAAAAAATCAGCTTTTTCAATACATTTTATTTTCAATATCAATATAATTTGTATTTGAAAGATTGTAATGTATTTTAATGTTTTCTTTTCTTCTCTTTTTTCTTCTTATTATATTAATATTATTTACTCAATATTAGTATTTATTTATTATTTTATATAGTTGTTACTTATTCATTTATTATTTGCAGTTTTATTTATATGTAATAAGTGATTAAACAGATACATACATTTTTAATGTATACAATTTCATGAAATTCATTCTTCGATATTTATCAAAGACTAGTTTGATTGGAAACACCAGACAATTAAAACAATATTTTCGTCAAAATATGATTCTTAATCAGCGTAACTTGTAAACTTTCTCTCCTCATATGACCTAACCCTTGGACCTTTCTACTTTATTACACTGTGAACACGCTCGCGTCATGCGCGAATGACAGATTGAGATATGATAAAACGTTACGGGCTTTTAATGTGCTGCAACACCGGCTGGCATTAGATTTTTAAATACAGATTTAAGGGTGCACGATACCAAATCAATTCCTGTTGCCTACGATGGTGTGTTTTCCCAATAAAACTAATAGAAGAAGCGTATTAAAGTAGCACTATCTCGAATAAAAAATTTAAATACAAAGGTGTTATCAATATGAACATCAAGTAAAACAATTAAAAAATAAAATGATTCGGAGGAGATTTAGGTTTAAGACAAATGCGCACTATATTATGTATGTGCTGTCCTGTCTGTGGGAATGTGCATATAAAAGATCCCTTGCTGCTTATAGAAAATAGTAGCCAATATGAGGCAGCGGGTTTCCTCTGAAGAAATGTGTCAACATTACAAAATGTTTTACATCCAATAGCCGATGATAAGATAAAAAAATCAAGGTGCTCTAGTTGGGTCTTTAAATAAAACCAATTTTACTTCGCCACTATAATATTATTGAGAACCTCACGTAAATGTTTGACATCCATTGGCGATGATAAGATAAAACAAAATTAATGTGGAGTGGAGTGGAAAAGAGGTTTAACGTGCCTACATCACTAAATAAGTGTTCAAGCACGACCCTCTTGGGCACAATGTCCGACAATGCCGAACACTCTACCCAGGACAGGAGGAGTCAAGGTGCTCCAGTGGCGTCTTTAATTTTTTTTATAAATTAAAAAAAACGTGATTTTTCTTTTGCTAAACCTGTACCTGAAATATTTTTAATTGGTGGTGTGCAACCTGAAAGACTACGACATCGATTATAATGGCTGTGTTTGATGTGGGTGACTCCTTGTTTACACGTGATGTGTTTAATGACGCGGCAGACACATTCGCTGTTGATACGTCACAGCGCCGTGGACATTTTATTGTTTATTACATCCGGGCGATGATTGACTTACTGTTATTCTCTTTCAGGCTATATCAATTATATCACCCTGCACTTTGTCTATTCGTTCTTTACGATCGAAAAATACTCATAAAATGCTACAATCAGTTTTATATAAAATAAGATTCAAATGATATGGTTATTTGTATTAGTCGCTTAATTGTGTCTAAACGATCTATTTCTGTACAAAACAGAGACAGACAGAAGTAAATGTAGAGGCAAAACACAAAGCATTAATAATTGAAGAAGGAAAATGTGCAAAAATTTTTACAAGGTGTCCATGTGTATGTAAGTGTGTGTGTGTGTGTGTGTGTGTGTGCGTGCGTGTGCATCTGTATGTGTGCGTGCGTCTGCATGTGTGTATCTGTATGTGTGTATCTCTATGTGTGTGGGTGTGTGTGTGTGTGTGTCTGTATGTGTGTGTGTGTGTGTGTATGTGTGTATCTGTATATGTGTGTGTATCTGTATGTATCGGTATGTATGTGTGATTGTCTATATGTGTGGATGTGTGTGTGTGTTGATACATATGTGTGTGTCTGTATGCTTGTGTGTGTTTGTGTGTGGTGCGTGTGTATGTGTGTGCGTGTGTGTAATGGGGTGGTGGTAACATAACATAAACTATTTATTGAAAATGATCAACTAGATTTGTTGTCCAAACGAACCTTGTACTCTGTCTTACACAGTGATACGATTATTAAAATTATTCTATTAAATTCCAATCAGCCATAACCACACATCAATAACCCTATACAAAACAAAATCTTCAGTAAAAATATGACTTTTTGTGACTTCTGCTCGCTGAAAAATGCCATGGTACACACACACAAAAATCTTCAGTAAAAATATGACTTTTTGTGACTTCTGCTCGCTGAAAAATGCCATGGTACACAAAAATCTTCAGTAAAAATATGACTTTTTGTTACTTCTATTCTCTAAAAGAAATGCCATGGTACACACACGCAAAAAAACAACTTCAGTAAAAAATATGACTTTTTATTACTTCTATTCGCTGAAAAACGCAATGATACACACACAAGAAAATCTTCAGTAAAAATATTACTTTTTGTTACTTCGCTGAAAAATGCCATGATACACACCCACAAAAACAACTTCAGTAAAAAAATATGACTTTCTGTGACTTCCATTCGCTGAAAAACGTCACGGTGGTGTTTTAATTTGTCCAATCCACGACGCGTTGTCATTAGCAATCACTTAGCGATATGGTATGACGATTTGTCATAACGACAGACTCTGTTTGACGTGCCCCATCGCTCCGATCATCCCTATTTACATCATCAGCGCTTAATGATGTGGAGGATGATAAACCGAGTTTATGACACCATTCACTGCTGCACGGAATAGTTTAATTGTCGCTATGTCTCACTGATCACTGCTGCCCATAGCCCGGGAGATTGATGACAGCAAGCGATTAGTTAATAAGTAAGATAGATTATGAGGTGAAGCCAACACTTTTCTCAGTCATTCAAGGTGAAGCGATGGATTCGATGAACGGAGCATCGGGTATTTTTAGTTCAGTCTTAGGCATTAAAAAGTCAGATTTGTTTTATTTGACGATGCCAATTAGTAAAGTTTGTTTTAGTTAACGACGCCACTGGAACACATTGATTTTTTTATCTTATCATTGATTATTGGACGTCATTCATATGGTCATTTTGACTCATTTTTTAGAAGGAAACCCGCTGCCACCACATAGGCCACTCTTTTTGATAAGCAACAAGGGATCTTTTATATGCACTTTTCCATAGACAGGACAGTACATACCACAACCTTTGATGAACCAGTTGTGCACTAAAGAGTTCAGAGACTTAGGAATTAAAAAAATTAAGTTTGTTTTATTTAACAATGCCAATAGAGCAGGTCAGGTCATGGTGTTTAACGTCTACGATTTTAAACAGATTAATGGCACGTCATATAGACAAAACTAATATGTATTCTAAATGGTTAAAACAGAAAATTTCCTAGACATTGCTACTTTAAATATAACAATCTTTTGTGATAAAGAAACAAGATTTTAAACAGAAGATAACTAAATAAAGATTGTTTTATTTAACGACGCCATTAGAGCACATTGTTGGGTGTGGGTGTTTTGTTTGTTTATCTTATTAGCTGTTATTGAACATCAAACATATTATGGTAATTCTTACACATTTCTTTGGAGGAAACCAGCTATCGCCACATAGGCTACTCTTTCCGATAAGTAGCAAGGGATCTTTTATATGCACTTTCTCATATACCGCACATACTACAGCCTTTGATGAACCTAGCCCAAATTTCAGATGGGTACACTGAAAAGGATCGAACCGATTACAGACCTCTTCACACGCTACCGATTGAGCCACGCCCGGTCCTTAAACAGAATAATGCACATCATGTGCACCAAACAAATATTTATTCTAAATTGTTATTATTGAACATTTTCTAGACATTGCCACTTTAAATGTAACAATATATGAATGTACCGAGGCGGTGCAAAGTGTTTACATTATGAATTATGGACTAACAATCATATTATATTGAATTCAATGATGTTTACACTGTGCTCGCATTCGGCGGTATAAGAATATTAAGATACACATTGCGTAATATGAAGAAAGTATGAATGAGAAATCGCCACGTGTTATAATAGCACTTGTAAAATAGCTATGAACAGCAGTAGCGGATCTAGAAATTAAATAAGAGGGTGGCGGCATTGGGTTGACTGCTAGGAAGACCGGATGTCGTACCTAGGAGGAGCTTGCTTGAACACTTGTGTGATGTAAGCACGTAACAAATATTTCCAGTCCAGTCCGGATTGACTGCAACTAAATTTATAAAATTCATTAAAATTAATTTATGTTTGGAATGAACGTAAAAGAAGAGAGACATTTCCCAAGAAGGGAGCGGGTGTTTAGCCACTCTATTCACTCCCTGGATATACTTGTAAGTTTTAGGTGCAGATCTAAAAGGACCCACTATCGAAGAAAGAAACAAATATTTGTTTAACGACACCCCAACACATTGATGACTACTGTAAAGGAATAAAAAACTAAACTTGAATCATCAGCCCTTCCTATGAACGTTGAGCTGTGTAGGCCTACTCATTATAGAGTGCTTGAACCTTGATTGAATGTAACCACAGAAACAAACATTGGTAGTGGTAGACAGGTCATGTTGTTTAGCCTCTACATTGAAAGCCAGGCGGTTAGAGCAGACTCCTCTCCAGGGCGCCGTTTATGGTTCAAGTCATCCACTGCACTTTCCCCATAGAGACGACAGCACATACCATGGCCTTTTGTGAACCACTGATTGTACCGGAAAATAACCCAAACTGCAGCTGTGTCCATTGAGAAGGATCGATCTGACGACCGACCGCTTCAAAGGCGAACACACTACCCAGCGCGAGCATGGTAAAGAGATCAATTGGCGTTCTAACGTTGAGAAATTAGCAACTAATTGAAAGGAAGATTTTGTCGCGAACATCACCAAAAGGATGATGACTTTCTCTGTTGTCTTTCTCGTCTCATTTATCAAGATCAAAGCCAATCCGAGATAAACAGACAAATCACGAGATTTGAATGGCCTTCGCGAGAGTTTGGCAGCTCGATGATTGGTCTTACAGTTCGTAAATACCGCGATCTCTCGCGCGCATACACCCGTCGGTTTAATCGGGCAAAATAAGATGTGACTTGCAGATAATTAGCGTAAATAACAATAAACAAGATCTTTTTCATAGTGCTGTTAATGGCATTTAAAGGTGAATTTAATGGCTTCAAAAGGTCATTAATTGCATACACATTATGACATCTGTTATAGGGCGGTAATCAACGTGACGTTAGTTTCCTTTGAGGACGAGGCTGTGGGCTCGATGACGTAATAGCAACTGTTACCATGTGGACGGCCAAGAGCTCGCACTTCCAGCTGAAAGGACACTGGAAGTGGTCGACAAAAGCCATCCATTAATCCGTTTATAGATGTGTCATTGATTCAAACACGTTCAACACCCTGAAGCTGTCGTGTTTCCCACCTCAAAACACCTGTTTCAAATACCTGTACATGAAGTACAGTCATACCTGCTCATGTGGACACCTGTATTAAGCAGTCACCTGCCTTCAAAGGTCCTTTTATCATGGGTGGATCTAAACAAATTGCAAGTTTTCTATTTTTTTTACATTGGAAATATTTTTGGGATCGTTTGTGGCACTTAGGGTCATGTCATATATATATAAAAATATATATTATAAAGAAATATAAAAATAAAACAATGTTTTGTATTGGGTGGGAGCATACTCCAAGTTACCCCTCCCCATCCCCTATAATCAGACCTTGCTCAGAGTTTTATTTTTACATACAGTCATATAGCAATTATATCAATATCAATAGTTAATGATGGAGAGGCATACAACCACGCACGTGCAACTATGCATTATGAATATTCATAAGTAATGTATCACAAATACAGCTGCATGGTAGTATAATAAAACTCGGGTATGTCAATATAATAATGACACTAGTATACACATTTGAAATGGTTGTGACGTCAGTAGTGTGTCTATCTGGTGACAGTGTATACGATTAAACTCCAACGATAACACATTGATTGATAGCATAATGATAATAATTTATTATTCAAGTGGCAACGTCTAACACAAGGGAAGGAATGCTTGTTTAACCACATTCCAGCATATTTTCTTCGTTTAATCAGACGCATATAAGTAAAAATAAAATATGTATAAATCTTTATTAAACTGTGATTAGATTTCAAATTGAAGGTATTTATGACAGTCTTCATATAAATAAAACCGCTACCACCATTTTGTTTTTTAAGTAGCAAAGGGTATTTTATATGCATGTATTTCTGTTTTAAAACAAATTGTGTAAAATAGATTTATTAATTTTAATAACCAAAAACATACAGTTTATAGATATGTATAACTAATATCCACATAATATACAAAATAACATAAAATAATAACATGGCGGGAAATGACTAGTATGTACAAATAAATAGATCATACAAAACCAAACTGAATGGAAACGGTGGAATGACTGTTGGTATACATTGGCTATACCAAGGCATGAAGGGTTTTAAATCAAAATGAAATTCTCAATCAATGTAACTGCAATAAAAAGATCATAATTGTACAAAATGTGTTCCTTTAGTTCGTTTAACGCGACAATGCGTTCTAGTTACACCATATGACAGTTGTTTTCATTAACAAAACTTTCAGAATAGGAGACAAAAGTATCCTTTTTAAAGAACTTTGTATATATTATTGTTAATTGGTGGAATCTTTTTAATGTGTATGTATTTTTTATTGTTTTTTTGTTGTTGTTATAATATTTATGTATATATTTCAATATGTTCATCATTTGATTTTATATTGTTAGTCTCTCATAATTCCTATAAGGAATGGCTTATGTATTTTATTATGTAATGTTTGTATTTTAAGTCTGTATACATAAGGTGAGATTTAAATAAAATATGTGTCTGTCTGTCTGCGTTCAGTTTCTTTATGCTTCTTGAATTCAGATCGTGAGTTTTACTGACTCCACGAACTCAGGAGCAGGTCCTCTTTCGCAATTTTATAAATAAAATGATATTATTATTATTATATTAGAGAAATACATGTATGTTAGAAACATGATTTAATGTTTTTGTTTAAAAAAATATATAACTTTAATGAATACAATTATATTATTGGGATCATGTGTTCAAAATAGAATTTAATGTTTTACTTAAGACAACTTTAATGATTTTATTTTGTTTAACGACACCACTGGAACACATTGATTTTTATCTCATCATCGAGTATTGGACGCTATTTTAATTAATACAATTACAATGTATATTAATAGTGAAATACAATGGACTGTCTAAATTAGCATTTGTATAATCTGGATTTCTGTGTAAACTAGCACAATTTTAAAGTCCCATCCAGCTAACGTAACTCTGGATGAAATCTGTCTATACCAGCACTCTGTCTAAACAGGTATATTTCATTAGTCCCAAGTGAATCTGGTTTACTCCAATGTATGTTAAAAATCAGAATTTAAGGTTTCCTTTAAAATTAAAAATAGTTTTAACGAATAAAATGATATAATAAATTAAAATTTTAAAAGAGTAATGTTTGTTTTGTTTAACGACGCCACATTGATTTTTATCTTATCATCGACTATTGGACGTCATTCGTATGGTCATTTCGACATATATATTTTTTTAGAGGAAATCCGCCATTCTTTCCAATAAACAGCAAGGAATCTTTTATATGCACTTTCCCATAGACAGGACAGCACATACCATAGGCTTTGTTTAACCAGTTGTGGACCACTGGTTGGAAAGGAATGCACAGGTACAGTGGTGTACTGATTTAAATGATTTGTATAAGAAGAAAGTTAATGAATTTTATTATCAGAAGAAATCACATCATGAAAGCAGATTCTGGGTTGCTCTGTAAGCAATGTTGGCGTGCAATTGTTGTCCAACACTGCAGCGTGAACTCATCTCCACCGCATCGACCCAATCATGTCAACAATAGACTGATACAAACGCCTGCAATTGCATTACTTAAGTTTCACTAACTAAATTTCAAAGAAAACTCGGCATATTCCAAAGTTTGCCAAGCTTTCCAGTTCTTCCCTTGAAGATGAACAGTGGGAAGTCAAAAGACTTGTGGCATTGATAATCATGAGTATTCACCAATCTCAAACACATGACGCTGATCAGTCAAATATTCTTCCGAGAGTCGGATGTAGCTCAGTCGGTAGAGTGCCTGCCCTTGAAGCAGTCAGTGGTTGGATCTATCCTTCTCATTTGTTTTAGAGGAAACCCACTGCTGCTACATATGTTACTCTTTTTGCTAAGCAGCAAGGGATCTTTTACATGTACTTTTCCACAGACAGGGCTGCACATACAACAGCCTTTAATGAAGCAGTTGTGGAGCACTGTTTGGAATGGAAAATAACCCAAATTGCAGCTGAGTCAATTGAGAAGGATCGATCCGACGAAAGCTTCAAAGGCAGGCACGCTACCAACTGAGCTACATCACGTTCCTTTTTCAGTGAAGTATAAAAATTTGAACAGTGACATTGTAAGCTGGGCTAGCAGGAACTCACTTGTTTCTGTTAGATTGACTGTGCATCCCCCTCTGCTCTCCCCACACACCCACCCACCCCACCCTTTCCTGTCCTGGACATGGTGGATGGATAAAACCATAAACTCCACCCACGAGAAGCGTCTGCTATAACAGCCTGGCTCTGAACATAGACGTTAAACAAATTGACTTGACCTGACATTGTAAACCAGTCTGTGTACTGATAGGAATATTTCAAATTGTGTGTAAGACACTGGGGAAGGAAAAGTTCCAATGAGTAAAGTAAAGTTCGTTTTGTTTAACGACGCCACTGGAACACATTGATTTTTTATCATCATCGGTTATTGGACGTCATTCATATGGTC